>CAIGRR010452345.1:0-20182 GCA_903798365.1 Fraxinus sp. 1973-6204 | reverse complement strand
GGAAGAGAGGGTTGCTCTTTTGAACCTCAAAGCCAATATAAACTTCCCAGATGGAGAATCGCTGCCTTCATGGGTGATTAATGAGACTGCAACTAACTGTTGTCAATGGAAAGAGGTTGAATGTAGCTACACAACTAAATGAGTAATCCAACTTAATCTTAATTTCGTTAGGGATTAGAAATTAGGAGATTTGTATTTTAATGCCTTTCTGTTTCTTCCCTTTCAAGAGTTCAGAAATCTCTTTTTGTGGGGGAATCATTTAGCAGGATGGATTAAGAATGAAGGTATGACAACTTCTCTTCTTAATTAGCCAGCCAGCTGATTCAATTTTATTATTCCTATTTTCTTCGAGTCATATTATATATTTTTTGAACTTTGTTGCAGGTATTGATAGATTGTCAAAGCTGAGATTGAAGTCCCTTGATCTGGGTGGCAATTCATTTGATTGCAAAATTTTATCGTCTCTTATTCAACTTTCTTCTCTCAAGAATCTGAAATTTGGATTGAACTTTATATGGGGAGAAAATAACGGCAACAGTAAGTTTAATATACTTTGTATTTTGGTGGTTCTTTGGTAAATCATGTGATTATCAAAGAAATCAACCATTTGGATCACAAAGTTTACTTTTTATGACATGCATTGCATGCTGTAAAAAGTTATTTACGAATATGTGAATGCCGTATAAAATCATACTGTAAATACTCATATTTTTTTTACAACATATAATGCATGCCGTAAAAAAGGGGGGAAAAGCACGCCATTTATTAATTTTTACAGCGTGCAATAGCATGCCATAAATACTTTAATTTTTTACAGTGTGTAGACACTTGCTGTAAAAAAAAGATATTTTTTACAATATACTTTTTTTGCACGCTGTAAATGTCCATTTATGTCTTTTTTACAACACATGCCGTAAAAAAGATAATATTTTGTACAACATACTTTTATTGCGTGTCGTAAATTCCCATTTTATTTTTTTAAAATAATTCAATAATTTTACTACTAGGTTGAAACAAACTGATCGTTGATTCTGCCCAAGTTTCCAGTCAAACTAATGGCTTTAACATTTTAATATTCCAGGTCAAAGTCTCCTTGCCAGAGTGTACACATTTGTGATTTTAAAACTGATGACTAACTTTAACATGCATATTTTGCTCTAATGATGATGTCGTTCTTACAAAAACATGTGGTGGAATGTTGAAATTTGTGGTAATCTAACATTAGTTTGCTCCTCACGTGGTCCCTTAGCTAGTGACACTATTGATAGAAAGCGTATGGTAGATTATAAAAAATATTCTTTGTTTGTTTCGTCATTAATTAGTCAAGACCTGATTGTAAAATATCATGAATCTTAGTTTTTTACCAAAAAAGAAGCAGAAGAAGAAGTCATCTACACATCTTATTTGTTATCTAGGATTTATAGGAAATTGTGTGTAATTTTTTACATTTTTAAACGCTCAGAGTTTGGACAATAATGAAGGGACAATATTTTTATATCACTGTAAAAGTCATAAAAATGAATAGGTATAGTTCCAGTCAATCCACTGTAGCACAAGTTTTTCCTTTAAAAAGGGACGCTCCCAAAGCGAAAAATCCACCAAGCACCAGATTTATACACCGGGTGTGAGATTGAATGTACACTTACCCTGCCCAGATTTACAAGTAGCAAAATCCAAATGATTTAAAGCTAGTCACTTGGCATTACCGTAGGATTTACGCAAAATCCATTTTTCTGTGATTTAAAGCCAGAAGGAAGGCAAAATCGTTAGATTACACAACTTCCAATTTTAAATCGCATACAATTTTATTATCTACATAACGATTTAACTGGAGAGGGTAGCTCTAGTTTTCCTTCAAATCATTGGTGTATATTTGTGAGTTTTCTCATCTTCTCTAGTTTCCAACGTATGTTGGTATCCACACAAATTTTACACACACAGTTCAATAACATGTTACCCCTTCAGCTGTTACTGTTACATTTTCTTCTCTTCACGATAGGATTACCGTTGTCGAAGACCAATTTCAAGAAATGTACCTTTTGTTCTTCCCATATACAATTCTTCAAGAATTTCCCATCTAAATCATCTCAATATTGGCAAAAATCCGAGAAAGATCCGATCAAAATCTCTAGTAGTAGCTTCTGATGGTGAATCAAGAACTCACAATGAGTACAGTAATTCCCACAAAAATTCTCGACCCAATAATGGTCATGGACTCCATTCCAAGTTCTTGTTTGCAGATCCTCAGAAAAGTCACTCCAATCGGAGTGTTATTGTTAAATCTATGGAATCAACCAGTGGTTCAACCTCTACTGGCATTCTAAGCATGGTATATATTTTTCTGTGTGTCTCCGCCCATATGAGTTCTTGAATTAATGTGTGAGCGATTAGTTTTAATGGCATCTTAACGTGTTTTTAGGTGTTTAAAGTGTTGCACTTAATAGTTTCACTTGGAATCATACTGGCCATGGATAAATATTTGAAGAAGGCATTCATAGCAGCTGCCATCAAGTTCCCAAGTGCTCTATTTGGGATGTTTTGTGTATTCACCATTTTAAATGTTCTTGATTTCATTGTCCCTGCCGCGGCAACTGGCTTGATGAACTTCTTTGAGCCTGCGCTTCTGTTTATTCAGAGGTGGCTTCCATTGTTCTATGTACCTTCTCTGGTGGTCTTACCTCTGGCTGTTAAAGATATTCCTGCAGCTTCTGGCCTCAAAATTGTTTTCATTATAGGTATGTTATTCGTTTTTTTAACTAGTCTAGAATTTATTGTTTTGTTTTCTATTTTTGTGTATGAATCACCACATATTCTTTTGAATTATATGTGTCTACAGGATTCATTTGGAAAATGAGTCGGTTTCAGTTTTAAGAGACTAACATTGGTGGATATAATAAGATCGTAATGCTTTTAGTATTACAATTTACTTTACTTTTTTGGTTTTCGAAACACACAACACAAATACATTTGGAGGAGTGTATGTTTGGTTTACTTTGGAGCTCTATTTAGCTAATCTTTTGGATGCAATGTTTTTGGCATCCAGAAAATTGCGAAGTACTGAAATATTGAGAGGGTTATTGATCATTGTTGATCTCTTACTCTGGTTGAACCATTGATGCGCCAATTTAATGCTACTAGTGAACAGTCCACACAAGTCCTCAAATCTGAGTTATAGATAATACTTGGGATTGATTCTGGAATCAACTTATCATGAAAAGGAAAGAGTTATATACTAAAACAGAGTACAACACATTACTTCATCTCTCAGTTAAAAAAGGTTGCTCAAGCATCTTTAATTTGGAGAGGAAAAAAATTATGGCATAGCCTCTTAAGTCATAGAAAACATTTGCTTCTCGTAATCAATGGCTCATTGAATAGTTATCAAAAAGTATATCATATAAAAAGATGATGATTCTGAGACTTAGATTTTAAGTTAGCATAGTCCTTGTATTATATGAAATTTGTTTTATTCACAGCTCGAGAAAGCTAGTACGAAATTTTGAAACAGAAAGATGGTGTGCGTTAAAAGTAAGCTGTTACGACATGCTTGTGAGATTTGGTCGACCAGACAATATTATTTTTTCATGGATCTTTTTTAGCTCAGTAGTTTTTCTAGCCTTTGGACATATATTTACCTTATAGTTTAATCCTTCTAACATGCATAAATTGCCTAATTAGACTTACTCTATTTACACTAAGGCGTCTCAACAAACTTCAGCATCATTATTATCTTGCTTGCTTTTCTTCACACTGTGCCATTTCACTATGTTATTTCTGAGTCACTGTTTTCTGGTTTTCTGCAGTTGCGGGGTGGCTGGCTTCACTCTCTGTTGCAGGTTTTACAGCTATAGCAGTGAGAAAGATGGTAAAGACTGAAATGATACCAGCGGAGCCTATGTCAAAGCCTTCTCCATTTTCTTCATTGGAATTGTGGACATGGAGTGCGATTTTTCTTATATCATTTGTGTCTGCATTTCTATACCCCACAGTGCTTGGAACAAATGCCAGAACATGCCTGCCTTTTCTCCTCTCCTCTACTGTATTAGGCTATATAATTGGTTCTGGGTAATATCTTTTCCTCAGTTTAATATCACCTTCCTATCAGTTTCTGAGGGCAATTTTTACTATACTTGCTCAAGTTTTAAGTCTTCATTATGTAAAATTTTATAACATGGTTTCATTGTGGTCTTCAGGCTTCCATCTGATGTGAAGAAGATTTTCCATCCCATTATTTGCTGTGCACTATCAGCAGATCTTGCAGCATTGGCTTATGGACAGCTTTCACAGTCGGGACTTAATTCTGTTTTAGGTAAAGATCTAGCCTACATTCATGGTCTTTATTTGTTGCCATAAACTATTTAGTTAAACAACAAAGTTAATTGATTGGGAATCTTATGGAAAGTACTCCCATTTCTTCCACATGAAAGATTTCAGTAATCAATACTCAATGGCTTTGTTTAACTCGGTATTTTTGTATAAATGGATTAATTCTCTTACCATGTTTTATTTACCCTTCTGAGTTGGCTCAGCTTGGGTTTTTAGCAATAATGCATTGCCAACAAAAAAATAATCCTGCAGATATAATCATATATGTCACAATTTCTGCATTCTTTGATGTAATTGATTGTTAAAAATCTTAGTCTCTTCATACAAGTTTCAAATTGGCATCTGAGTCTATCATATCTGCCAGCCCTATATAAATGCATTAGTATCTAAAAAGAAAATATGAACGTATGCAGGATATTATCTTACAAAGGCCTCATCTAATCCTGGAGCTGGCGATATTCTAATGGGATTTCTGGGATCAGTAATTATCTCCTTTGCCTTCTCAATGTTCAAACAGAGAAAGGTAACAAAAAAATGGTCTATTCTTCAGATCCATGTGGTTTAAGTACAGAAACTCAATGTTTCAGAGCAGATCATGAGGTTGTGGTTTCTGGAAAAATACACATTAAGATTGAGAGTATATTTCCTGACCATCATTACCACAACAATAACAACAAATTAAATCATATTCAATTAAATACTAAAGTCTAATACAGTCAGAAGTATAATTTCCTGGAAAGAGGGTGTTCCAGGGGATTAGCAAGGCAAACTGTGAGTTGGTATGTCTTTGCAAACAAGATACCTCAAAGATTGCTGGACGCGTTTTTTGACCAAGAAAATCGTGGTTTCAGGATTTAAAGTAAAAAAGAATAGAGATATCTCAAAACTCGAATAGAATCTAATCATATCTAAGCCTCCGTTTGGGAAGAATTTACAGATGGTTTATTTACGATAGAAATGAATGGTGGATAAATGGATACTACTTGTGGGTTCATTAGAATGTGTGGTTTAAAATGTAGTTTGACTATTTATAAATGATTATAAATTTTGCCAATGGATGCTAAGGTATCAAGTGAAAAGAATAGAGATTATTAGTCTTACGAAGTCTACTCCTTTCACTAAACGACACCATAATATTATAAATACTGTTACATTTTTATAGACATTATGCGTAAATGAAATAATCTCTGCTTTTTGCAGCTTGTTAAGAGGCATGCTGCAGAAATATTCACCAGTGTCATCCTTTCGACAGTGTTTTCTTTGTATTCAACTGCTCTCATTGGTCGCCTTATTGGATTAGAACCAGATTTAACTATATCAGTTCTACCAAGATGCATAACTGTTGCACTCGCTCTCAGCATTGTCTCCTTTTTTGAAGGTTGGTAACTTCATTCATTCTACAAATTCCTCATAATCTGTTTTTGATTACTATAGTTGTAAGCAAACAATTCCCGGGCTTGAAATGTCTGACATGTACATCACTAATGATTATTTTGGTATTGGTTTTAGGTGCCAATTCATCTCTAACTGCTGCTGTCGTTGTACTTACTGGACTGGTCGGAGCTAATTTCGTTCAAACGACTCTGGACAAATTTGGCTTCCGAGATCCTATTGCTCGAGGAATTGCAACTGCATCGAGGTATGGACTTTATGGATGGAAAATGCTTATCAATTTTCAATTTTCCCTTTAAGCTATTATAATTATTCAAAGGCATGAAATATACTTTTTTGGTTCTATGAGAGCATCTCATTATAATTTTTCTTTCCACAGTTTTTACTTGTAAGATAACTTAGTAAAAAGAGGGGCCCATCTCCTCATATGCTTCGAGTTTATCGATTTTTCTCTAAACATTTTACTCGTTTATTCAGTGCACATGGACTGGGAACAGCAGCATTATCAGCAAAGGAACCTGAGGCTCTTCCATTTTGTGCGATTGCATATGCCCTTACTGGCATTTTCGGTTCTTTGATTTGCTCTGTTCCAGCTGTTAGACAAAGCTTGCTAGCAATAGTTGGCTGACACCACCAGATGATACCTATTTATTTGTTCCTAATGCGAGGACAAGGCTCAACTGCATTTTGTATATGTCAACCCAGCAATGTAGTTTTTGAGCTACTCTCTCTCTTGTGCATGTAATTTCTTTGTTTTTTATGATTTTAGGTGGGTCATTCCTTTTAATGAAGATCACAATCTAACAGCTTACTGATTTGTAATAAATTTTCTTTCAGTAACAAACTGAAAATGTGTACATCATGGAGAATTTCTCGATTGATGAGGATTTAACTCAACACTCAAAATGAAACAAAACCGCGATAGGAATCTAATGGAGCTTTTAACGAACTTTTTATTCCATTGTAGCTTCTAATGGAGATCCAGGCTTGCTTGCGACAATCTGCTCATAGAGGTCTCTGATTTTCAAGCCGAAGATTGTTTGGAAGAGACCGGTTCCATTGTTGCTACATTTGCTGACTGACTTCACCGTAGAACTTAGTTGATATGTTGCTTGGATGGCTTTCTACGTAAATGAGTTCTTCTAATCTGTCAAATTGGCCATCCATCTCCAACACTGACACCTTCAACAAACATGGGGAACAAGCATTAAATGAATTATGGCAGAATCTGTTGAAAAAAATCATGCTAGAGCTAGCCTTTGGATTTTTCACATTCAGTTGATGATAGTTCCTTGTTGAGAAAAATAGTTATGCAACAAAAACTTAAACCCGATTAATCTTTTACAGAGAACGATAGTTTCTGCAGTGGCAGAAACTGATAGGAAACGGCACTATAAAACCGGAGTTTTGCAGGGACGTAGTGATAGGAAATTTCTTGTATGCTTAAGATCAAATATTAGACCTCGCATTGGTTCTCTAAGATCAACATGTGAAGTTTTTTGTCTGCGTAACCATGTATAGATACAATGGATAGAGTATTTTGGTATGCATAGCTAATAGAAATGAAGAAAATGCAGCCACAAGAAGGAATTTCCGTATGTGCAAGAATTTTCGTATTTGTTGTCTATCTCTTATTTAAAAACATGAGTGACAAATAAATCTTTTTTACTCTTCATGAACTTATGAAGTTTCGTTTCTGTAGTGGACTAATTCATTAACATAACTTTGAGCCATTTTTTATGGGAACAATACATAACTCTTAGTTTTAAAGTTCACATTTCATAAATAACAAACTTATTAAAATATTTCAAAAATCAGGTGATAAATGAATTTATTAAATATTAAAATATAATATAATATACATTAATTATTTATATCAATGTCACACCCCTACACCACCTTCCTTCCCCCCACTACACCACATTCCCTCCACCTCTCCACCGGAGACGGCCATCTGCTCCTGCGACATCTCCGGCGAACCTCCGACGACTTTTCCGGTGGCCACTCCGGCGAATTAAAAATCACACTCCCACTCCCATGGATCCACCTACCACCACCCCACCCCTGCCTCCACGTCCTAAAAAAATTACCGGAAACTGTGATTTTCTCTTTTATTACATAATCACAAATTTTTTGGTTGCTGTCAATAAGGAAAAATGCATTATACAAGATATAGATTGATAATTGGTTTAAGAAATCAAGCTATAGTTGTAGGTCTATTGTAGTTTATAGAAGATTTTTCTATATATATAACAAGTAGAATGCCAGTGTGCCACAGTTGTTTTATCTCTGACGTTAATTTTAGATACAAATGTTGCTCATATAGTCATATTTAGAGAGTTTGTCAATGCAAAGAGTATTAGAAGGACTGCAAATTACTTTATATCAAGCCGCTGACAGGTCTCATCTGTGACTAATTGTGACCAAGTGTGTATTCTACGTGACTAACTGTGACCAAATTTGTGGTAAGTGTCACTGTCTGTGACCGAATGTGACTTGAATATGATCAAGTCACAATTGGTCACCACCAGTCACAGTACACACATATTTGGTCACAAATGGTCTCCTCCAAACAAATTCGCTTACACCACTGACCAGCACCACAATCCACCACCACCACCATCAGCGGCAATATGAAGTTCAAATTTCTATCCAAACGAAATCTCATTGCACAATTCATTCGGGTTGCCACAAGGCAGGGTTGAGGCCGCGAGAATCAATCTTCATCATTTTCTCAAAAAATCAATCAATGTGAACCAATCTGAAAATGTCACAACCACCACCATGCAACACCATTGTCATTCACCATTAACCACGCACAATCGCATCGCCGCCAACACCATCCCCACAAAAAACCACCACTATATCACAACCATCGCGACGACACCAATTAAACAATGCATATAATTGGTCACAACAACCACCGGCACCAACGAAACAACTCATATAATTGTTCACAACCACCACCGGCACAAACAACGCATTACAACACCCAAATAACTTATCACAAACACTAGTCCCACACTCCACCTGCCATCGCCACCACCATCAACCCACCTCGCCACCACAATCACCCATCACCACCACCTAGCCATATCGCATTGACTGTAGCCACGACAACATCATCGCGCACATCCAAAACCAGATCCAATCAACAGTGCGCAGTAGAGATCTTCGCGCACATCATCGCGGCGTTCTCTTCATCCGATACAGTGCGTAGTAGAGATCTTCGCAGCAGCAGATCCTGGGCAGAGATCTTCGACATCGTTTTCTTTCGGCGACATCTTCGCAGCAGCAGCAACGGTGCTCCTGGGCAGAGGTCGTACGACAGTGCTCCTTTTGCAGCGGCATCGATCTCCAGTGACGGCAGAGGAAGGACAAGAGAGAGAGAGAGAAAGGGGAGAGCGAGGAGGGAGAGACGAGAGAGAGTGGGTGGGTGGGATTCTTCCCGATTCAGGCAGAGAAGATACGGATTGAAAATTAGGTTTTAATTAGACTTTTAATTATTAATTTAATTAACACCTGATTTCTGATAAAATAAACATTACACTTGAATTTTGAATTTGGAAACCTAAATACCTAGTTTTAGGTAATTTTCTCATTTTTTATTAACATAATGACCCAGGCCTTTTATTGCAATCCATGCTACTGAATGAGCTAATTTAATTTTTGCCTCCTTCCGAGGGGACCTTAGCCATCAGTGAAATACCAATTTGAAAAAAATTAGAATTCTAACCTTGTGTCAAGACCTACGGGCAAGCGATAATATTTCGTAGACAGTTTCTATGGGGCGTAGTCCTCCCAAAAGGTAACAGAGGCATGCAAAGATTTCCTTGGACTGGACAGAGATTGTCCTAACGAATTTTTTTAGTCTTTTTACTCTTTTTAAACTTATGAAGTCTCATTTCTGAAGTGGACCAATTCGTTAACATACCGTTGAACCATTTTTTATTAACATAATGACCAAGGCCTTTATCGCAATCCATGCTACTGAATCGGCTACTTTATTTTTTGCCTCCTTCCGAGTGGACTCGAGCTATCTATGAAATATCATTCTAAAAGAGTTAGAATTCTAACATTGTGTCAAGAACTACGGACCAAGGGATAATCTCTGATAAACAGTTTCTATAAGGTGTAGGCCTCCTAAAAGGTAACGAAGGCGTGCAAAAATTTCCATAAAGTGGACGGAGATTGTCCTAACTAATTTTTTGACAGTCATCAGGTACAAGGTATTCTAATTAATATAAGATTAAGGATAAAATATGAAAAAAAAAAAAATGGAGACGTAAGTGAAAAAAAAAAAATGAAAAAAGTTAAGGACCTCCTTTTAAAATGTGATATAGTTAACAAATCTTCCCATTTTTTCTTGGATCATTTTCTAATTGCATTAAAAATTTGGATTTTGTCATTTGTACATTATGCTCGACACTTGCTTGTCAAAAATTGATTAGATGAGAAATTAAATTTTTTTTAAACTGTCAAATCACAATTTGCCATGTGGATGAATACAAACAAGAGCGTACACTTAAATCTACACCAAGCACGATTGTAAAAATTTATAATCCTTGCTTGTTACAATAGTTAGTCCTCAACTTTTCTTTTTGTTGCATTTTTACAATCTTCCACTAATTACCGCTATTGATTTTTGATCAAATATTCTGTCACACTTTTAAGACTTTGTACACCCTCTTAACAGATTTTTTTGAAGAAAAACTATCAACAAAGATCATCCGTGCTAATTAATGACGCGCACACGCGCGCACACACAGAGTGATGGTATTCGTGGTAAATAAACGGTTGGAGAAGCTCTTTGGATACTATTAAGCGTTAAATTAAGATCAATTTTTTTTAACTAAAAATCTAATTCCGGTATAATATGTAAAATATAAAACAAAGATTCAAGACTAATTTGGAACGAGAGCCATGTTCTTCATCCCCATCAAATTCCCCAGCAGACGGGACAAGACATGACGGAATATTTTGTCATCCCCACTCATCAAATGCGATGTTTTTAGAAGCATAGACAAAGTCCAACACGTTCAAATAAAAACGGTCATGTGAGATTTTAACGTCTCTTTGAACTGAAACTTGCATGCAAAAATATTGTAATATCTAAATCATTATGGCCACATTAAGCTTAGCCCCTATTTTCATTAAAAAAAAAAAAAAAAATCTAGGCTATTATAGGGGGTGGGATTAAATTACCAGTTAGAAGAAAAAGGAAAATTCAGAAGCAATTTTGTAAGGCAACTCTGGACCCTCGATTGATTCTGACAAACAAAACAAATAGAATAGAATAGAATCGAAAATTGTCTAACTACTACAATGCATAAACATTTCCACGGCAATAGTAGAATAATTGCTATCGTACAATCCAGTCATTTCAAAATATCTCTTCCCATCAAGAAAAAACACACATCACCGGTAAGAGAAAGGTGCACCTCAAAGAGAGATGCTGCGACTTCCTGATCCCAGTATTACTTGTTCCCTCGGAAATACATATATATTTTCTGCAAAAGAATAACTCATTAATACATAAAACACAAATCTGTGCAATAACATGAACAAATAAAGTCTGTAAATCCCATTTGCTGAACAAAAATACAACTCAAGAATTCCCCCAGATCACCAAGCCTCCCCACAGTGCACACATTTTTATGTATTTATGTATCGGATTTCCCCTCTATTCAGTGTCAAAAGACTGAAATAAATAATTCATTGATACCATTTAACCCATATGTGCAAAAAGAAGCCTCGGGATCTCATATTGTAACACAAATGTGCAATTGTTTCCAGAACACCAAATGATTAAAGCCTCAGGATCTCAAAAAGTAATTTCTTAGTATCTTTACGAGATCAATTCTCTAACCTGAAGTACCCAAAAGCTCAGCAGTGATTCTAGGCAAAACAATGCAAATCCAATCAGGTAAAAAATCTGCATGAGAAAGCAAGGCATTGCTCATTTTCACATAAATGTATATGTACGAGAAAAAGATGAAAACAAACAACAAAGATTATGTTTGAACCAAGTTAGAAAGCAACCAAAAGCAAAAGAAACAAGTTCCACCAGATAATAATATCAGTCACAAACATAATTTGAATAATTTTCCTACGGAACTTATCACAATCATAAAGGCCTCCACAGAATTTCCATAATCCACTCTCTCTACAATTAAAAGCATCTCCAAGTGACTATTTATCTATAAAGAGCATATTATGCATTATAGCGAGTATCTCCAACAATTTTGGCTCTTCATTTTAACATTTATCAATTTCTCCTGATATTTTATTTAACATGATTTTTTATGTGTTAATGGTCAATCAATTTAAATGTGGTTTGAATAGTTTAAGAAATTGATTATTGAAATCTGTGATTTATTAAATGCAATCATTATACATTAAGAATAGAGAGACTGTTTGGCTCTCTAAATTTGAAGAATTAAACCCACTTTCTACTTCAAAAAATTAAAATAAAAAGTCTCTTCAAGTTTATTTTTAAGCATTAGGCCTTTAAAATAAAGAGCATTTTGTATTTAGAAAATCTCTTGGAGATTATCTAAATAGCTTCAATATAGAAATCATCAAAATTTCTTCCGAAGCCATTACTTCACCTTTACTATTTAACATGTACACATTCTAGCGACGATGTAACCAATACCAGAACATGTTTTTTTCCTGCGTATCATCCCCAATCAACTAATCCAAAAAAAAGGTTCAATTGATACCAAAAAGACAGCATTGGAAAAATAAGAAATGAAGTTTTCCCAGCTAATGGTTAAGCCCATGTCCACATTATATGCCTAGCAACAGCAAGCACTAAAAACCACTTGTTTATTGTTTAACAAAGAAAAGCACTGTAGGCCTAGCTGTTTAGATACGTCTTCGCTCATTGGAACCATACAAGGGAGAATGAAACCAGAGGGACAAAAAATCTAAGGTTTGGCTTTAATTTGCTGGTGAAAGTGCTTGTAAATAGCAGGAAACCTACGTCTACACTCTCCCATCCCATCCCATCCCCAACCTGAAAATGTCAAAAGAGAAAAGAACCATAATCATCACAGGATTTCGAAAATACAGGCAACAGAAATCAAATTCATCACCACTGTTGACTAAGCCAATAGAGTAACCAACATTTTCAGGACCATGCCCATCATATGTATTAAAGGAGACATTTTATATAGGCCGTTCAATTGCAAATTGCAACAAGCACAAACACAAGCATGGGCATACAACTTACCCCCACCAAGACATGGTCAGAAAAGACATCAATCGCAGCAAGGATACCCCTGACATCAGGAAAAGGAAAAAAGAAGACATTAGTCATGAAAAACAAGAAGTACAAACCGAATCCTGCATCCCAGGACTTCCAACTAATTAAATTAGCGGAGTTAATCCTATGCTGCAAGTCCTCCTAAAACAAGCTAATATATTCAACGCTTAAGACTTATTTACAAATAATAACAATAAACTGCTTCCTTTACAACAACTAAATGTCTTGCATCTTTTGCCTACCCAGTTATCATTTAGGAAACAAGAGACTAGCATAAGAGATTGTCATGGACAAAATGATATTAACCATTCTACTAATAGAATAGGAAAGTAAATACAACAGTGTGCAGGTTCTGTAATTCATAAGAGACTATATGAGAGATTTGCGTAGCCAAAATTATATCAACCATTGAACTAAGTAGAATAAGACAGTAAATACAACAGTGCACAAACTTTGTAATTCAGAAGAAACCAAGAAGACCCATAAAATTCATTTTTCCAGGTTAAGAAGATGGAGGAAGAATCTCACGTTAACGATTTCCCATGAAAGACAATTGGAGGTGCAATTGCAGCAAATATGCAAAAACCAATGTGGAGCTGCATAGTGCAAATTAAATCAAAGATATCAGAAAAGATTTAGAAATTTTTATATAGCAAAAATGTACATGCCAACGAACAGAACATACCAAGTAGAAAAGGAAAAACCAGCTAAATTTAAGTGCACTGTCAGTCCTGAACTCAGAATCAGTAAAAGAGAGCCATTATTCTATGATAATAGGAATCACCATAAAGTGAAATAAGGAGATTTCAAGTACCTCATTGCACGATACAAAGGCCTGTACCATAGAACATATGAAAGGGGGCATCCCATAAGAGCATAGATTATTGCAAGGAAAAAAATCTTGACCCCTACGGATAGTAATACCGCACTATTAGCACAGTAACAAAGTCCAGTAATTATTTGACTTAATACACCAGAAGATCTAAATGCAATGATGTGAAATGAAAGAACAAGCAGAAACTTACCACCGCCTCTTATCCAGCACACAGTGATGGCAACAACATTGAAGACAAGGCAAAGAACGATGCCTGTATAAATTTCATAGGATGAAGCAAAATCATAACATTCAGGCACTAGTATTTGTGACAAACCACAGATCAAAGTCTCACATACTCTCATGGACAAATATAAGGCAATTTTTAAAAAGTTAATAAGAAAATAAGTTAACAAGTAAACTCAGTTCAGCCAGTAAGTGTTGATTATGCTTAGCATCAAACAACTAATTTATAGGATGATACAGTGAGGTATTAATGTGTAACAATCACTAAACAGGTGAGTGATTAAAGATTTTCCAAAAGACTAAGCTTGTATAGTTTGAAAGATGTAACTGGTTCAAAACAAAGAAACAATATGCATAAGACAAGTTCTCAAGTATGTGTACTGTTTCCAGAAAATCGGTCTGCCAATTTCAAGCTAAGATCTACCTCAAATGAGCAGAGACAGAACTCAATTATAAAGATTCAAAAGATTCTTACAATAAATTCCTAGCATGAGCATGCATATTTTCAAGGTAACAGAAACCATTGCTTCTCTCACACAATAACCATCATATCCAAGAACCAGCATTTAGCATGTTGATCAAAACTATTCACAAAAACCGTACTAGGAAGTAACTAAAAGACGCAACCTTTTTAAAAATCAAGAGGAACTTGACAAGTAAAAATCAAACAGGAAGGCACCATAAATACCTAACCAACTGGCAAAAGCCAGATACTGCAACCTTTGAGCATGAACTGGTATCTCATTGGTTATATCATGATGAATAATTGGAAAAAATGGGGGCCAATTTTTGTCATCCACAGGAACACCAGCTGAATCAAACCATTGCAAACTGAATTAGAAACATGAGAGAACAAGAAACACAAAGCATAAACATGATGTTCATGTTTATCTCATAACATACCACTAGCGACAGCATCTTCTCTACGTTTAATATCCTGCAAATCCACAAGTATTAAGTACCAATGAAAAGTTGAAAGCTCAAACAGGAGCAGAAAAAAAAAATAATAAAAAAAAACATGGAAAAACAAAATAGAGCAATACAGCAAAATCATTCCCAAATTTATTTATTTTTTTAAGTTGCCATGAGCAATCTTTTGAAGTATTTTCGCAGAATGAATATGTTCAAATAACTTCAATGAAGATGGAAAACCAACCCTTTCTCTCCTGTTCAAATCCGCTTCCCAAGTTGAAAGTTCTCTCTCTTTTTTCCTTGGGTCCTGAAAATTTATGCCACGATTTAGATAAGAAATTTAGCTACTCATCTAGAAAATCCTTACATTGTCATGTCAACCACTTTACATTCACTGTATCTAACGGTATATCCACGGTGGCATCATTTTTCTGGCCAAAACCCAGGGTATTGGCAACAATCTGCGGAATCCGTGACTTTGAACCAGGAGCGGTACTGCCATTCTGCATCAGAACCCAACAAATGGCATGATAAGAAAATACAGATAGAGAACTACTATAAATCAAAAGTCTCAGGAGCCACCAGAATTGGACAAGAAGATGTAATCAACTAATAACTAAAAGCTAAATTAAGATTTAATCCAAATTAAGCATACCATTAGATCCTTAAGCTGATATTAGCTTTTCTGCAAGCCGTGATTTTCTTATTTTGTTCCCTTTTTTTTTTTTGGGAGGGTTTGGAGCTTGTGGGACCCACAAATTCCCCAAAAAAATTACAGCCAATGTATCCATTGTAGAACTTTTGACCAAAGTACGCAACTTAAGCTTAATACCACTTATTATTTTGCCAAGAATTTTGAAAACTGCAGTCAATAAAAACTCGGACTCATTGTATTTATACTTTGTTATCCTCCTTCACCTAAGTGATAAATGCATGAATAATAGCTTAATCTGGACCTGATAGTGGAATTAAATCCCCTAATATTTAGCACAACTTTTGCTCCACTGCACAAAACCAATACCAGAATAATTCAATGTGTGTGTCACCATTAAACCACTGGATTCAGCGTTAATATACATTTTCCGCAATATTTTCACTCGTTGATTATTCCAGAAAAATCCGATGATTCAACTTGACTTTTTCATCTAATCAGATTTATAGTAATTACAACCATTTACTCAAAAAACCTTCTTTTTTCATAATCATAAGTTATCTTATCTCCAAAATCATTACCCAATTGCTCTTAATTTCACATAAAATTACAAATTCACCACCGACAATGGCGGGAGATTCAGATCTACATCAAACAAACACAATCCACCCGAAATCTCGATAATTCAGAGCCCCAAAAAATTTTCACAGGCTGCAACATGATAAACACTAAAAATAGACAGATCCAAAAGTTGAGAATTTTGAGAAAACGGTTACCGAAAATGGATTGACTTCAGGTTCTTCCTCGTCAAATGGATTAGGATCGTTTCTCCGATTCATTTTGCCAACAAATTTGCAGATAAGAGTTGCGAAAATAAAGTGATATTTGTATTTACGTATGCATACAGATGTGTAAATATAGTTCTAGACAGAGAGAGCACCACAAGTGTGCTTTTTGCTTGCTTTGGGTACAACGCGGGATTCGTGAACTTCTATAGGAATGAAATTAAGTTCCGTAATTGCCACTGTGAGAAAGAGAAATTACGGTGGATAACCTTGTGTTAAGATGTGACAGGGGTTTACTGGGTCTTGTTTGCTGTCTAATAGATATTTGCCACGTATTATTAGTTTGACGTGTCATCACAGTATTGGGTAGGAATAGAGGAGTGGAGCCTTGGAAGTTTCACTTGATAGCTGTTGTATGAATTTGGGATAGTGCGATGAGACGCATATTTTGTCATTCTACCGAACAAACCTTCGAACCAAATAGAGTCTGTTAAAAAGTATAAAAAAATAAAATAATATAATATATATACCTAACTCACATTGTTTATTAATTATTTTAAGCAGGTAATTACACTTTCAACTTAATTTCAATCGAGTATCTACACTTCAATTTTGTTAAAAACCTTAATTTGATATCAATTGTAACTTTATCCAATTGTATTAGCGAGAATGACGTAAATCGATAACGCTGCTATCAATATCTAATGGTCTCCATTTATTTCGAACGTGTTTGATATAGCTTTTAAAGAATACGTTTTGTAAAAATTAATTTTTCTAAGAATTTATAGATAAAAAGTAGGAAAGATTACAAATCCATATGCAAAATTATGTTATTAGAATATGTGCAATTTAAATGAGTTAAAAAAAATATTTTAAAGAATCTGTATCAAACACAAGCTTTATTAAGGTTACAAGTAATTACCGTCATTTATTAACTCCTATGTTAACAATTTCGAGCCAAATATATTAAACGGTTTAATTATAAATAGTTGAAAATACTTGACGAACAAGTGAATAGCACTTGTGAATTGTGATATGTGGATGAAATGTAGTTTGACTAATTATAAACAGTTTATAAACATTAGTCAAGCATCAAGTCCGTGGAAAATTTGGATGGAAAGAAAATGAATTACAGGGAATTGAATTGTCTAAAATTTATTTTACTGTGAATTGTAATTGTGTTTGATTGACATAATTTTCAACCTGAAAAATGCTAAAAGTTTGGTGTTCATTTGACTTCGTTTTTCATGAAAATTATCGATTAAAGTGATAATAAAAAAAAAATTGTAACCCAGATTTTAAACAAGGTTAACAGGTTTTTTTTTAATAGTATGGCTTATAGTAAGCAAACTGAAATAAAATGTATTTTTAACAGTTATTTAGTGATAAATTTTTTACCATTTTGTCTAGAATTTTTTCTAATTGTCAAAAAATTTAAAAAAAAAAACGTAACCTGGAAAACCAAGGAATGTGGCACGTGTGAGACAAAAGCAAGAAAATGCATTTCATGGGAAAAAAAAATGTATCAAACAAACTAAAAGTTAGAAATGGAATTTGGATTCCATTTTCCATGGAAAAGATTGGCAAATCAAATGGGGCCTAAATTTATAACATCTATACTCGATACAATTGCAACCATGCAATAAAGTGGAAATTACACCACACCCTATCTTTCAAGACTCAACTTCCAAAATCAGATTGAAAGTTTGTTAATTCAAAAATCAGAAGTTTTTTTAATTAATTATTTAAAAACTTAAACCCTAATTAATTCCATTATCCTATCTCTCTCTACATTTCTCCACTCTCTCTCTACAAACCCGCCGTCTATCTCTACGTCTCCTCCCTTTTGTCTATCTCCTCTCTCATTCGCCGTCACCACCACAATCTCTCTCTACCTTCGTTCTTTCTCTCTCTCCCTCTCTCCCTCTCTCTCTCTCTCTCTCTCTCTCTCTCTCTCTCCCTCTCCCTACCTCCCTCCACTACCCCCCTGCAACCTGACGATGATGCACCGCAAGTCGTCACTGCAGANTGTTTAAAGATTGGAATTCAAAAATCAGGGACCAAATTTCATTATTCAAAAATCAGGTAATATATTAAAACCCTAACCCTAATTTATCACTCTCTCTCTCCCTCTCTCCCTCTCTCTCTCTCTCTCTCTCTCTCCCTCTCCCTACCTCCCTCCACTACCCACCTGCAACCTGACGATGATGCACCGCAAGTCGTCACTGCAGATACGAAGCTGCGGGATCTATTCGTTCGTAGTGGCGTCGAACGAGGGCGTAAGACTGCTCGAACTCGTTGCTGCAGAAAATTTTAGGGATGGATCTGGGCTTTTTTTTCGCCTGCAGCAGAGAACATTTGGGAGGGAGTTAGAGGGTTTTTGGAGTGATTTTGTTCTCCGATCTAACCTGCTTAGCCGTGCTGCTGTAGTGGAGAAATCTGGTGGTTGTTTTGGTGTTGTGGTGATGTTGATAGTGGTTGTGTTGTTTTCAATTCTGATTCGAATTTTTGTTGGTGATGGTTGTGGTGGCGCGTGGGTGAGGTTGTGGTGTCCCGATCTGTAGTCGTGGTGATGACTGTAAATTTTTTTTTTTTGCGATAGGCTGATTTGTTTGAGGTGGTGGCGACGGCGACAATTTGACGGTGAGGTGGTGCCGGCTTGCAAGCAGATGAGGCGGTGTTTTTTTTATGGTGGTGGTGCGGTGGAGGCGATGGTCTGGCGGTGTGGGCGGCAGTTGTTTGAATTTGTGGTATGATTCGTGACCAACTGTGACCTTAAGATTCGGCCATCGTGTGAGGTCACAAGTGGCGATGGAGACATTGGAGGATGTGGTGGTATGTGACCCAGTAGTTGACCCGTGACCAATTATTTAACTGAGACCTTTAAAATTCGATAATTTGCGACCTTAAAATTCGAACGGTTGATCACAATTAATTAAATTGTGATCGAAAAATTAATCCATGACCTATAAGATTTTTGAACTGTGACCGAGAAATAAATTGTGACCAATAATTTGATAATACGTGACCAATGAAACAAATTGTGACCTATAAAAATCTTGAGTTGTGGTCGTAAAATAATTTGTGGTGTAAAAAATTATGATATGTGACCAACAAATAATTTGTGACTAACTAAATTATGAATCTGTGACCATATTATATAAAAAAATAATATTTGGAACAGTCGTCGAAAAGGTTATCGGAATCGGAGAAGTCCTCGGAAATGTCACCGGAGTTATCGTCGAAATCGGAATGGTTGTCGAAATAGTCATCAAAATCGGAGTAATCGTCGGAACGGTCACCAGAACGGTAGGGGTGGTGGTGGATGTGAGGGTGGATTAACTATATGTCAAATATTTGATTTTAGAATTTTGAAAGTTATTTTCTTATTTTTGAAATAGAATATAGTAAAAATAGGAGAAATGAATTTTTCCCTGCAATAAAACTAGGGATGAAATATATACAGCTGGAAAAAAAAAATAGGAAGCTTAAGTTTCGACAAAACCGTGAAGCAAAAACTTCACTAGCAATAGCTTCAATGTTCTGCAAAATTTGGAGCTCTTTTCATGTTGTTGCTTTGAAAAGATAATGCCAATCTGTGTCAACATCCTTTCCTCATGAAATGTTCTCTCCTAAAAATGAAAAAACTCTCCTTTTAAAAACCCGAGCTAATTCAAAAATTTCAGATTCCCGAATTTGCCTCGTCATATTATCTTCCTGCCATAAGCACTTGATTTTACGGGTCAATCTGTTAGCAATTTCGACAGTCAAGCTTGCCATATCTC
>CAIGRR010452276.1:0-15755 GCA_903798365.1 Fraxinus sp. 1973-6204 | reverse complement strand
TGAATTGGGAATTTGATTTATCTTTGAATAATGGTGCAGCATTTACAGAATTTTAGATGACTAGAGAATAGTAAAATATCGGGTGCGAAGTTATAAAAGAAACAAAGTAGTGAAAATTTATTTTCATATGATCGTGGACCTATCTCTAAATTACCTTGACTTGGCCACGGGCCTGTGATTCTGAAAAAAAAAGGTGATACTAGTGATGATAATAATCATGTTTTGCTCAAATGACACCAGAAACACATCATGGAGCACAGCAAATGAGTAAAATTTAATCTCAATAGTTTGATATAAAGGGATTGAGAATGACGTTTATTGAGTCCAAGCTCATACTTAGAGACAGAGAGAGTGAGTTGTGATCTTCCATAAAAATGGGTATAAATAGGAATTAAGCAACTTATGACTTGAAGTAATTGTACACAGTTAGGATTGCAGGGATTTCATCTCTTTTATAGTTTTCTGCTAATTACCCCAAGGTTCTGGAAATTTGCTTCTTAAAGTTTGTTCAAGAAACATTACCTTAATGTGATTCACTCGCTTGTGACCCAAAATACTTTTCTATAAATTTTCTAAAAGAACTTTGCGAAAGAGAAAAATGGTGATACTTGTAAAGGTGACATTAATGTTCTGTAAAAATAACAGGTGGGAACATGTAATGGAGTACAGCAGGGAAATAAATTCTCTTCTTGCTAATTCGAAGTCATCTGGTAATGTGGTTATAGAAGATCCAAAGGCATTATTAAAGGTATATATCGATTTCTCAGTAGGTTTCTGTTTTGTGGCAGCATATTTGATATTTAAGATTCATTATTTGACTGGTCCTTGTAAGTCAGAAAGAGGAGGAGCCAACCAGTTTAAAAGCTGCATGGGAGCTGATGGAAATATTTTATGCAGACAAGCAATCTGAGACTTGTATTCCTGAACGGTTGCTTGATTGGTTGGCTGTATGACTCTTCCACTTAGTCACTTATCTATTCTCAATGTTCTGGCATTCCTTTTTATTCTTGAGTAATATACTTCTTCTGAATTAATGCATATTTTCTTCTACAGGATTATGATTGTCTGTTCTCTGGAACTCAGCCAACTGTACATGCAAAACTTGTTGATTTCCAAAAAGAACTTGTAACCTTACAGGTCTTGGCTTATCCTTAATCCTTACATTTGATGTCTTCAGTTTTCAACTTGGAGTTGGCTTTATGGTTTTGTGACTATAATTTACCTTTGAAACTTTGCTTACTGCAGTTGGTACCTTGACACATTTTTAAGCTTTTTAACTGAATGTTTATGCTAAAACTTTACTACTTTTCTCATTTTTTTGCCCACTAGGTAATCGAGAATGATCCTAAGTACTGGGAAGCAATGTCCTCAGCCTTAGCAGTTGGCTGGCTAGATATCGTGGTAAGGAATGATTTTTTTGCGTTATTCACTTCTATGTTAAAATGCTCCCATAATAGGCAAGTGGGCTGCTTCTTGAAAAACTATCTCACTACGAACCATTAATTTCAACTTACTACTGGCAGGTAAAACTGTTGCACTTGCATGGATCTTATCAGTTTGACCAGCTAGGAAACCGTGAGGTCAGGGAATGCCACCTATTTCTCATTACACAACTTCTACTGCTTGATCCAAATGGAATAACATGATTTTCTTGGCCACTCAATTTGTGGAACACTTTATGGGATCACCATACTGTTTATTATTTTGCAGATTTCTTTCCCTTCATCTTTTTAAATGAGTAGCTTTATGTGTAATGAAGATGGTGAAAAAACTAATCACCACAGATTGGAGACACTAGCAAGCTGAAGCCATCATTTTGAAAAATCTTTAATTTTTTGTTTGGAATGAAGAAATACCTATATTTTGTTTCCTTCTGAATTTTATAGATGAGCTTCATTGTTGTAGAGAGGGATGACTTGGCATATATTCTTTTCTATTCTCCTCATTACTTTGTACAAGATTGCACCTTTACACCACTATGAATCAATATCAAAATAGTGTTACTTTAAGAAGCACGGATGCTTGTAAACTTATAGCGTATCCATTTTCGATACGAATTCAAGTTTGGATATGCTTGAACACTCTCCTTTATGTACCAGATGTGAAGAAGAATTTTATTGGTTTTGAAATCTATTAATAGATAGCTATTGTGATTATCAATAATTTATTGAAAATACATAATATTTATTAATTAACAAAGAGCACCTACTCTTTTATGTGCTCCATGAGAAGGAATAAAATAACTCTACAATGAGTTAAAGAATTGATTTTCATTCATAGCAATCTGCTTCTTTTATCAAGTAAATTAAGTCTTTATTCAAAAGGAAAATCCAAAATGTAGGAAATTGTCGAAGACTCATTTGATACTCTTGAAGGTGTTGGGCTGCATGAGGTTGCTAATTGATTATCAGGTTCATGTTTGAACCCCTGTTTTTTGAAAAAAATGCATTCTTAAATAGTATTTTGACATCATTTCAACCACACATTCTCTAATAAAATATTATTGCACGCAAACCCAAAATTTTTACTTATCTTTTAATCACACATTTCCCATCAATTTATTATTCAAAAATGCATTTTTTAACAGAAATGGGTCTCAAACAAGCCCTAGATGAGCTAGAGTTGGAGAATGTTATATTTTATGATAATGATTAATGAAGAAGCTGATGGTTGTGATGCTGAAGAAAATGAAGTTGGGATGATTAAGGATTAAGATGAAATGTTTTCTGTTCTGTTAGAAAGCTGTATCGACATACCCGTATTGTAACATATTCGAATTACGTATTTGAATCAGTGCTTCTTCAGTGTACCCATACTGGAAAGAAAAATACTTGTTCTGACTGATTTATTGTTTAACTGGTCTGTGAATAATGAAGATGAGTGATGAAGGCTAATTCAAAACAAGTTTCCACTCAAACAAGGAGTGTAATTTTCTTATCCTTCCGTGCTATTCACCTCCTCACAAGTTTAGAAGTCAGCATTGTTTTTCATTAATTTAACCACACCAGAAATACAAGTTGCAATTTCAACACATGCACTTCTGTGTGACAGAGAAGGTAAGGAAATCTCTCTTTACTTTATCAGTCAGTTTTTGATGGTGTAATCTGTGTGAGAGATAATGTGAGGAGATCTCTGTTTGCATTATCAGTCAATTTTTGATAGTGTAATATTATGTCATAATTCGAGTTTTTATTAAGGAATTATTGGGGTACATTAAGAATTGGAAATGGAATTTGTAAGTATGAAAGAAATTCTAATCTTGATTTCATTCAGTGTCAACCATTAGTTATGTAAACAAAGTGTGTTTGACGATGATACGAAGTACAATTTGAAATCTTCTGCTTCTATCTTAAACAGACAGAAAATGGACTTGTAGAAGCAGTTGCTGTTCTTATATCACAAATGCCACGCATGCGGCCTGATCTACCATCAGGAAAATTAGGTGAATGTTACCAGACCAAGCCTGAGTTTATGAAGGTAATTTAGAGACTGGATTTTTTTATCTAGTTTGACCACTCCATTCTGTTCCTTGATGCATTTTTATGTATCAGGCATGGGAGAAGTGGAGATCACAAATTACTAAATTGGACTGCAGCTCATTCTGGCTTCAATGTGATCACCATCAGACTCGGGAAGGACTGAAAAATATGCTTCAGATCATGCTGGGAAACACTAGCATTCTGTCCAATGTGACGTATCATTGGATAGAGCTTTATATATCTCACTTTCTGTACATCAGGCCTTTCACTGTGGTCAGTGTCAATTTTGTTCTTATACAAGACTCAAGTTATTTCAGATCATTTATAAGTTGTATTCGGTGCCCCGTTGAAAAATGAAGGGTAAAAAGTATTATGATATGTATCTCAATATTCCTGATACGTGGACACCGAATATTTTGTTATGATACAGGGTTTAGAAAACATGTGCAACTTAGCTCAGAAATGCATGCATTTGAAACCAATTTCCAATCACCACAAGTTGATGGGACTCATAATTGGGATTCTAGGAGAAAATATTGAGGTAGGTGACGTGAAAGTTACAATAGCATTTCTTAATTGGTTGGCTTTTATAGAGTCAAAAATCATTTGACTAATCTTAATGATTCAGGTTGTTCTAGCTGAATGCTCTAGATCATTTGACCCCTGGTGAGACAATGTTTCAGCTATACTTTTTTATGTAATCATTATTGGTCTGTCTGTTTCTTCTACGAAAATTAATTATTAAGAAATCGTTATGGTCATTGTTGAATGGATGCATTTTATACCCTTGTATATAACCGGTAAATTGTTATTGATCAGATGCAGATCAGGCAACAAAACTGGTTCCATATTAAACATAATCTGATGTTAATCTTTTGAATAGGATGATAACACATGCTATAGAGCTGCTGACAGCTGGGAGCACTCAAGCAGAAATACTTCTACATGAAGAGCAGTCTAAACTGGGAGGAATCGGCATAGAAGAGCTACAAAGACTTGTCTATGCTCAAGTTCTATCTTCTCATGCAATGACGTGGAACGTAAGTGTATGGAATGTGTTCTTATGTGCATGGGTATATCTGTCTCCTAGTTGTTTGATTTCCTGGATCAATGAGTATACATAGATCAAAGTTACTGATACACTTTCACACCCAATTAGCCCTTTCACGGTCCAGTCATCATTAACTGACAGTGCACAAGGTTTACAAGGGTGGTATTGTGCTGGATATGTGGATTGTAGAGGTGCCAGTTGTATGCAAGTTTCCCTTTTCCAATTGTAAAATGTTTTGCATATTGTGTCTCTATGACTTATTGAATTTTCACTCTTATTCTTCAGTCCCTTGAATTTTCGTTGTAATGTAGTCCAAGCTACAAAGTTGGGTATAATTCGTAGATGTGAGACTCTTTTCAGAATTTATGCTAGTGAAGATTGTAGACATTCTTTCAGAGTTATCTTTTATGCATGACTACTTTATTTGAATGCTTGGCATTGGTGCTCCGTGGACTAATTAGTTCTCTCTCTCTCTCTTTTTTTTCAAAAATAGTTGTATAGCTGTTATTCAAAAATTTAGACAATGCCTTATTGTCTCCTGCTGCTGCTGATTCCTCTTTGGCATATTGGTGGTTTTGATTTTGGTTTTGGTTTCTATTTGCTATTCTACATATTTGCCTTGCTAAAATTTATAACGATTTCCTAATTATTTCGGTCATACAGATTGCCCCTATATATTTGACATCGTGCATGAAACAAGGTATGGGCTTGTTGGAGAACTTATTGTACAGGCAGCCTGTGCAAAATCATCAAGTGCTTCTAAAGGTATTTTAGCTACTTTCTGTTTAATTTTTCTATTCTCTTATTTACTGTGATTGTTTTTCAGTTTTCCCTTTTCTATTTATAATTGACGGCATCTGCTTTTGTGAAATACTTTCTACTTCTACTGATCAGATTTGCTTCTTCTTCTTTTTTTTTTTTCCTAAGCAGAGCATAGAGATATGTCGTCTCAATGAGCTTGGCATTGTGAGTTCCAATGTGATGAAGGTATGTTAACTACCGTTCAGGCTTTGTAAAAAATTGTATATCACGTGCTATAAACAGTTTCTCATATATTTTCGAGTACTTGTTTCCTCAAATTATATTTCTATTCAGTTTTGACTTTTTGTAGATAAAAAAGATGTTTGACATTGTGATGGCATCAATCTAGCAATATGCAATTCATTGTGCTTCTATTTTCTTTGTTTAGAATGTACTTTCTGATTGAGCAGATTTATGGAGTACATAAATGGAAACATGGCCAGAAAGGTTCCGCTGTATTCTGGCTTCAGCAGGCTCAAGATGAAGTTCGGTTGAACCGAATTGCCAATCAATTATTTGATTTTGTAGGGAAGTCAGTTTCTGATGAAAGTTTCAAGGTAATCAATAGTTAAACTTTCAACTAGTATCCTGGTCATGGTCCATATGATGCTTCTTTTTTTTTTTTTTTTAAGAAGACAAATTTTCAGTATATGAAAAATTGTTACAATCATATAAAATTTCTCACTCACCCAAATCCTCAAGTATCTTTGAAAAAATATCACCTAAGCTTTACCACACCTATAATATTCAACTCTTTCTACAAACCACAGAGAGAACAAGAAAAGTTTAAGACAGAGACTTACAATCTTTCCTCTCTGCTCCCTGATCGCATACAACAAGAGAAAACATCATATATTTATTTATTTTCTCAATTATTAACCTAATTTGTTCCAAGGTTTGGGCTGCCTTGTCATATGCTTGTGGTTATGGCACAAATAACTCATATAAGATTGTTGAAATCCATTAATTCTGTGATACTACATGTTTTACCACTTGCATTATCTGAAGCGAGAACATAAAGTGTCCCAAGAACCTAGGAGCATTGTCTTTAGGAATATCTTTGTTTGCATCGCCTGGGAATATGTCTCTATTTATGTAAAACTAGTGTTCAATGATATTCTTGGTGGGCAAGCTAGTGTTGGTACAGGACAGTGGCTTGGTTTGTGACTCTGTGTATTTTTGTTTAAATATCATTGAATTACGTTGGTTTTCATTATTGAGGAATGAGGCCTATTTCTTCTATTCCTCTGTAGTCTCTGAGCAAAGAAATTGAATGTAAAAGTCAATCTAGAGTAAGCGAATCCAACTGCTTGACATTTTTCTTTGCGTATCTGTATTTGTGAGCTTCCTTTTATCCTTTATTTTTCTTCCTGCAGCAATGGGAGGGACTGATTGAATTGCTGGGGACGGAGTCAAGTACAGCTGGCAGTCTTAAGTTTTTGAATATGTACTTAATCATTCCTTCAACGATGAAACCATATGTCTATAAATGGTATTTAATTCTCTACACATCATTCTCAATGTTGCTTGGTGGTTTACAGTTACAGGGATTTCAAAAGATCTCTTCTGCAAGTACATGGGGAAACCACCACTGATGCTGCTGGGAAAGCTGTGGAATCCCTAGTATCAGTATGTTTTAACACATCCTATAATACCAATTTCAAGCTAGAATGCTCGTCTAGAATCTAATAACGTGTAGTGTTTTTTGTCCACATAAGGGTTTGACTCAATTTCTTTCTGAAAGAGCGAGCTTGTTGTCCTTCATTTTGATCTAAATAGTGGTTTATAGGACAGGCTTGTTTATGTTCTAAATGGGGAGCACATGGGAAAAGTCTGTTTATATAGAGAAGTCATGCAGCCACTCGTTTATATAGGCCAAGTTTGTTCGATTGTAATTTCCGATCATCTGAAGATTACTTTTCTTATAATTTTTGCAGCTCATGAAGAACCCTTCCACCCCTCAGCGGTTTTGGCTGCCTCTATTATACGATTCAGTGAGTTATTCCTATCATTGAATTCTGTAAATATTGATTTTCTTCATCTGGCTGCTCGTACATTTTATGATTATATTACTCACCCTTCTCTCCTAGTACCATGCGTATAATAGATAAATCTAATGTAAGATGTGTGGAATAACTTCGGTTTAGCTTCTTTCAAACATCAAGGCAAATTCCTTCTCTTATCTCTATTATTTGAACTTCCAAGTTTACATCTTCGCATATTCGAGTTCAACAGATGTTTGCACATGATAATTCTGCTCATTACTTGATTATTCTCCCCCTAGTCGAGGAATTTCTAGCACATACACATGATACTTGTGTTGAACTTTATCTTGTGCCATGCAGTTGAAATTGTTAAACTGGCAGGGGCGCCCTTTGCTCAACGTTGCTCAAACTCATCTTTTGTTGAATAAACTGCAAGAGTTGTCAATTGCAAAATTGAAGCCAGACTTCATTAATGCTGACTTACCACCCGAGGCCTTGAATTCTGTCAGACTGGCTCTTGCGACTAATTTAGGGCGTGCTATCCTCGAGGAATAATGCTCTTTCCTGACCTCATATCCTTCAATGCAGAAGGCCTCAAGTGATATTAATTTTAATCTTCCACACCATTCACTTACAACGGTATAGAGAATTTCACCTGCTTCCCCGTAGTGTGGGTATTGAGGCAAATTATGGACGGGAGTGTATTTGTTGTACAGTAAAAACGTCAGCTTATTGTATTTGGATATGTAATGGGTTCTGTAACTTGCAAACAGAGATTGTATAACAAAGTTGACTTGAAGAGACATTAAGCATACTTGTTTTTCTACTCATGCCGCTTTTCTTAAAAATTGGAGCCAGAGCATATCATATACATGCATGAATACTCCATAGGATTGCCATCCTCTTTAGGTTTTGTTTTGTCTATGGATTCATGGAATAGCTCTTCGATTTTTGGTAATGTTTGTAATCCAGTGTAAGCTAATGCTCGAGTCCGTATGTAATTTCTATACTTGGTAATGTAATTAAAATGAATACAATGTAGAAATAGAAGCAAAGACTTCATAAATCAAAGAATGCACTCAAAATGACAAGAATTAACGTATATATTAGAAGGATTTACAGAACTAACAAGAAAAAAACAATAATAATAACGCTATAACTTACCCGATCATTCCTTTGCAAGCCTTCTGATGTTGCCAAAAATGTAAGAGACGGAATCAACATATGAAAAGCCTCACACAATTTACTGTACAAAAATGACACTGCCTAAAGATCCTCAAGTGGTGTAATCTCAGGCCAAAACTTGCATATGTGCTCAATGCGATAATACCAACCGGACAAAGTGAATATTCTGCCTATTGCTCGTCTGGAAGCAAATCCCCTTCATCATTTGGCATCACATCTCAAGTTTGTTACAGTTTCTTGGGCAGGTTGTAAGTCTTCTTAAGAAATTTTGAAGCAGCTTCATCGTTCCTATAACACAGAACTCGCAACAGTGTGTTTGGTTCAGTTGGATTCCACTGCCCGGACGTTGGAGGTAAGGGAAGTCGAGATTTTGCTGAAGATCCGTACGTTTCCAAAGTTAAGCGTCTGAATCTCTCAATGAGGCTCTCCGTATCTGTGCGGAAGAGCGGAAGCACATCTCTTGCAGTGGATGAGAACTTGTCAATTATGTCAGCAGGCAACCCATCACCATTGGCCCAGAATAGATCCTTGAGGGACTTAAAATCGTCCTCTATAATCTGTGAGTCTAGGCGAGAAAATGCACGCAATGGCCCTCCAGCAAATAAAACAAACAAGAAACCATCAAAGGAGGCTCTCATTATGTCAGCAATAATACGTGTACGAACTCCCTCGTGAATAGTATCCGAGATAACCGTAAGATTCTGCTCGAGGTCCCGGAGGAAAGGTTCGATTCTAGAAGAAGGCAACTCGCCAACATACAGACTATCCCATAAAGCATGACTAAGATCATGGAAGACAATTTTATAGGAAACCGCCTCACAGAGTTGTTGGATTGCTTCGACACAAGCAGCTGGTGTAAGATCAAACCTTTTTCCCAACCCGTTTGAAAAGTCTTCTAATTGGGCAGATACAGAATTCCGTAATAGAGTAATTATTCGTTTCTCGAGAACCTCCAACTCCATTCGTATTTTCTGCAAAGTATTTATACGTACACATGCCTGTGGTACCCCGAAAGAGCTATCTCCATCCAACATAGCTAACTGAGGATTCCTTCGCTGAGAATTCACTGCTTTCTCTTTCTTCCTCCATTGAAATTTTGTCTCTATGGTACACCTTGTTAATGCTGGCATGGTGGGAATATAAGTGTTCCTTGACCCTGTGTGCGGGAAAAATTAGTAGATTCATTGCAAGGAATCCTAAGGAATTTTAAAATTAAAATACAGATCAGCTCAGTAATTACCACAGCCTGACTTTGCCTTAGTCACATAAAATTGAAGACATTTATCCAAGCCGGTCATTAAATCAGGGAGTAATGCTGGATGTAGTGGTATTGGCAGCTGAAAGTATGCATCCAAGGTTTCGTCAACTAGTCGTAAAACCTCGATAGCTGAAGGGGCACATCTTTCTTGATTGGATTGTGGATTCCAAACCTATAAAATGGAGGAAAAAGATGATAATTTGAAATCTATAATGAAGCTTCCAAGAATTAAGGTAACATATTACAGTATTCTCGACAACATGCAAACACATAGGCCACCTTATGATGATCACTGATTCCAATAAACTAAAAGCTAGATAAGGAACAGACGAGGGTAGACAATTAAACATGTGATTTCTTATGTATTGTCATATATAATCTATTAAACCTGCTGAGCTCAATTATAAATTTTGCATCTAGCCTTTTCATAAAAGAATAACTGGAACCAATACGCATAATACCGCAGCAGAAACAAGAAAATCAACAAAACCAAGTACTCCATATTCCATTACTAAGTTTCTTCTTATCAGTAAACACATAGTTCTGATTACAACCTGCTTGCATTGAACAATAAGGTCCCAGATAAAGGAAAAAGAGAAGGAGAAAATAGAAATCGTCCTATGGTAATTACGATTTATGAGTCGTAACTCTTACCTAGACTAAGCCTATGTTTGGCTCATTGTTTCGAGATGATTATAAGCACCTTGGTCAAAAAACACTTTTTGTAATACCACTTTTTATCCACACACTTCGTAAGATCCACAATTATTACTCACTTCTCAACCACTCATTTACGCCTGTTTATAAACACCTTACTAGACATACTCTGTGTCATTGAAAGAATACCCTGGGAAGTATTAGAAACTTTTTAAATTTCTGCACAATCTTTTAATTTCAAGTGTAACCTAGTACTGCAGTACATTCCTACATAAGTGTACACACAATAAAAGTCATATGAGGTCATAAGATTTTAAATACATGTATTTAAGGACTTCTAGAGGTCAAATTCAGGTTATACAGCATTGTGATCGGTTCAATAAAGGAATGGATCAGACGCTGAACATATACCTCTTGTTGAAGAGTTCTGTCAATCCATTCCTTCAGCCTGTCTATTCTTGTCTTTATCCAAACTTTAACCATGTTGGCTATTGAGCCTTCAGCTTCATAAGGAGGCATCTCACGAATGATGGCCTTCCCACCATCATCGCTATCCACTGAATCTTCAACAGCAATATTGACAAGATCTTTTTCCAACTTATCAGCAGCTCTCAGTATTTGTACAGCGTCTGGTGTCAACTCTGTTATACCTGCAATAAATTGCTTCAGCTCATTTCCATAGCAAGCATGTAGCGTGGCAACAGCAACACCTGCGGCAAAAGGGTGCCATCTCTTCAAGATAGGACTGAATATGTCCTTTTCTTTCATTGCAAGATCCCCAACATCCTTTGCAAGAATAGCAAGGACAGGAAGGGAATTTTGCTGGTTTCTTGATAATCTTCTGCTTGAATCTGCCTTTTCCATTCTCTGCAAATCCAAAATTTTCATACATCACCCCAAATATATTTTAACTATTATTCCTTAACTATCAAGGTAGCAGGGAAAGGACTCTCTCTCTCTCTCTCAAGGACCAACGTCAGGGCAGATAGATTTTGAAGGAAAATGATTTGTTTGCTAGAATTGTAATAAAAATTATGAAAGGCCAATTATATACATGTGTTGGCTAAATAATATTACATCTTTATAAGCAGAGATATGTTAGTGATGCTCTTTTTTACATGAACTTTTTAATACCGTCTATGCAGAAAGTCATAAAAATTATGAAAGCCCAATGAATTGCATGTGTTGGCTAAACAGTATTACCATCTCCATAAGCAGAGATGTTTGTGATGTTCTTGCACATGAATTTCTTAATATCGTTCCATGCATAAAATAGGTCATAGGTCTACAAGTTAGGATGAATTCTTTAAGATCAATCTCATATAGTTTGTCGACTGTTGGCCAACATTTTGCACCATTTTTCCATCCAAAATTCACAAATTTTCTCTTGGAACTCATCCTGCACCCTCCTTATGTACCCATTACACCATTGAAGCATCATTACAACTACTCAAGTCTCAACTTCATTAAAGTTTACCTTCTCAGTTTTTTGATAAGAATTCAAAAACTGAGAGGAACTTGCCTGAGCAAAAGCTGTGCGGAGTGATGACCTGATGTAAGTGTCAATCCTGCCGAGTGCCACATCAGTTTCATTTTTTCTTCTTCGACGATACTCATTTGATATATCTTCAACTAAGATTCTGGCAGCTGATACCCCAATAGAAACNCCGAGTGCCACATCAGTTTCATTTTTTCTTCTTCGACGATACTCATTTGATATATCTTCAACTAAGATTCTGGCAGCTGATACCCCAATAGAAACAATGCTTTGCATGGAATCAATTTTTCCACTATCAAAAGTTTCATGATATGCCAGGAGTCTTTTCTCAGCCCAACCCAACATGGCAGTCAATGTAGAACTCAAAATCTTAGAGTAAACTGGATCCTTTGTCGACTTTGCATCTTTTGCAACTTCAGCAAGCTGATTGTCAGCAGCACATAGCAGATCATTTTCAACTTGCCCAGTACCAACATACCGGTTGAACAGAAGCCATGTAAAGCATAGATTGTGTAGCATTTGGTTCAGTCCTAAGATCGCCCAAGTTTTCTTAATGAGCTCCATAAGCTCATCAACTTCCTCTATAATGGACGTTTCATCATTAATATCAAAGCAAGCTTCTAGAAGCATTTCATAGAGCCGGAGATTCAACGGGATAGCATCTGCCCAGTGGCAGGACTCCAACAAAGATCCATCAGATGATCTGCTAGCAAGTGCCATTACAGTAGTACGAAGGACTTGCATTGACTCGTTGTTCCTCCCAGTTTCCATTGGCCTCTCTAAGGCTGACTGAATAATTTGGCGAAGTCGTTGCGCTGCAATATTGACCTTGTCCAGTGGCATGTGAGGATGTAAAAGGAGTCCGGCCTCAAGCATTTTAAGGTTTCTCTTCTGCCACGCTTGATATTCTTCTTGATCACTAAAATCTGAAGCTTTGAACTGTTGTAATAGCTCTAGTGGGAGAACCATCGATTCAATTCTTCTCCCAACCTATATCAAGAACATATGAGGAAAAAGAAATTATGTGATAAATATCTCTATAAGATACGCTTTAATATCAGGCATTCACTAAAATCGCATTCAAATATAATGCTTTAAAATACTTTAAAACTTTACTTCTATTCATTAATATTTGAACTCACAAACATTTACCATAAAATACTTTTAAAACTTTAGTTCTATTCATAGAAGTTGCATTTTGAACTTTAATACTTGATAGCTTCCAAGAAAATAAAGAAATTAATGCATCGTTCTATTTATAACAAGACGACAGTAACAACCCAATGCAACAAAGTCAACAGGACAGGAGAGTGGAAATTGACATATTTGTCAGTTGGGTGTTGACAAAAAATCAGCTATCGCATTGTTTAGTACAGCCATAAACAAACATAGAAAAACTTAAAAGCAAATCTAAACATAAGCGTCAAAACAAAAACAAGCCCGCAAAATTCAACATGCACTTCACCTTCAAGGGCCTACTTGGGAGTTTTATTTTCACCGGCTTTGACCGGTTTTAGGTGGCACCATTTATGAGGGGTTAAAAGAATTTTCGGCACAAGTTTTGAATGGTTCAAAAAACCCCCCAAAAACGGTGTAGTGTAATTTTGATTGATTCACTCAACCCACCAAATCAACGATTTTTGGCCGTTTCTCAAATTCTCTTCTAATTTTATAATTATAAAGTTTATTTATAACTAAAAATACTAACATAAGATTTTAAGTAAATATTTAACTTTATTTAATTTTTTAAGTTAAATATTAACTTTTATATATAAAAAAATTACATATAAGCAAAATATCACTTATAAATAAAAAATTTCATATAAGAAACTATAAATCGAATATTTTATTAAAGGAACTATATGTAACTTTATTTTTTTTAAAAACTTTCAGAACCGTGGATAACAAACTCCCAAGCATTGGTTGAACTGTTTTAAAAATCGCTATTAGGGCGTGTTTGGTATAACTTAAAATTCAATTAAAATTGAAAATATAACCGTTATTGGGTCTCATTCGTCTAATAAAAGTCAACAATAACGGTTAATTTTTCAATTTTAATTCAATTTTAATCTTTACCAAACACTCTCTTAAAAACACTCATAACCAATACTTTAAAAAATGCTCATAACTAGTGCGCCGAAACTCCTAGGCCCCAAGAAAACAAAAACATAATATTCTCACAAACTTTTCAAAAACAAAATTTTGCTATCATTTTAGAATTTAGCAAAATAAAATTGCGAAACCAATTCAAACTCTAGCTCAACATAATTCGAGGAAAAATTCAGTCTTCCGCGAAATAAATCCCAGAACCCACCAAAAACAAAATTCACAATTCCTCCTCAAACCACAACCTAAATTAAAACAGAAATGATAGATGAAATCTGTGAAATACCTGTTTAATCAGAACACATCATGATCTAGATTGCGTATTTCCTATTATTTTCAGGCATAAACATAGAATGAAAATCGTATTTTCCCAAACATAAAGAAGAGAAAAGATAACAATTAAGCACCGCCAGCCCTTAAACCCCAGATCGAACCATCAAAACCCAAAATTCAACACCAATCAATACACACAAACAGAAAAACCGCATAAATGGGAATAACAAATAAAACTGAGTAACAATCAGCTGACCTGTCCAGCAGAAATCCTCAATAAACCTCTTCGAATCCTCGAATCCATGGCGTCAGAAACCCGCATCTGCACTCTCATTAGCTCCCCTATAGTTATTGGCTTCTTTATTTTCCCGCCCGAACCGTAACTTCCCGGGCTCCCACCTTCAGATCCCCGCTTCAAGCTGGATCTCAACCCCAACGCCTTCTTCATCTTCGATGACGCTGTCGAAGTCAATGACCTCTGCAATGATGGCGACAAATTATTCGAATTATTACCATTAATCATCGAGGAATTACCATCGTTGCTAGTAATAGTGTTATTATTGCTCTGGTTGTTGGAAGTGTAGGCCAGGGGTTTGGAAGAGGATGAGCGAGTGGATGCGAGGAAGATCTCATAAGCCGAAGCGCGGAGGTCTATGTCGGAGAGAGAGACGTTTCCAAAGGGTGAGGGAAGTGCGGCTGAGAAGGAATTTGTGGTTGCCGTGAAGCTGGAGGTGGCGGAAGACGGCGACATTTTGACAGCGGCGCCGAGGCAGGCGGTGGAAGAGAAGGAATTTCTTTTAGAATGGCCTAGTCCGAGTCACCGGTCCCGGAAGAGCGACTCCATCTCCAGTCTGTGTCTATAGACTAGAGAGAAAGTAAAGAAGATGAGGGAGGGAGAGAGAGAGAGAGAGAGAGAGAGAGTAAAATAAAATAAATATAAAGAGAAAAAGTGTGTTTTTTTTTTTTTTTTGCCGATATTTTGTGCTTGTTCGATAGAAATTAAAATCGAATTAAAATTAAAAAAATTAGTCGTTATTGTTGATTTTTATTTGACGGGTGAAATTCAATAATAGCTATATTTTCAATTTTAATTGGATTTTAAATTATACCGAACACGTTCAAAATGTCAACTTGCTTTCAGTTATGCCGCCGGCGACTGATTTTGCGATCATAATTGAAATTTGAGGATTAATTTGCTCTTTTTTAGAGATTGAAGGATCAACTTGCTAATCTAGTAATCTGTTATGGACTAATTTATAATATATCTAAATATCACATGGAGGGAGAATCATTTTTTGGACTTTTCTAACCCTCCATAGAATCATTGTTTTGACATTTTTAACCCTACATGAAGGATAATAAATTTATTTATTGTACATCCAATAAAATCATTCATTATACATTGTATATCCAATTCTCAAGAAATCATTTATGTAAATGCATGCATGGGCACCTACCGTGA
>CAIGRR010452192.1:0-10214 GCA_903798365.1 Fraxinus sp. 1973-6204 | reverse complement strand
AAAAAAGATTTAAAAAAATTAAAAACAATTAAACGGAGCGGGGGTGGGGCGGGGCGCCCGTTACCCGTCCCCGCCCCGAACCCGCCTCGGGGCAAAATTCCCTGCCCCGAATACCCGATTAAACGGGTAATCCCCGCCCGTTCGGGGCGGGGCCCCACGGATATCGGGTTTGTCGGATTTTTTTGCCATCCCTAGAGATGAAGAACCAAAAATGAAATCTACCACATATTGGAACATTTTTAATTCATCCAACGTCAAATGAAGGAAAAATAAAGAACAAAACACTTCAAATTAATGAATTCCGCTAACAGAAAAATGCGAAAAAAAAAAAAAAAAAGAAAAAAGAAAAAAAAGATATCTTGAGGAAGAAGACAATGGTATGATACACAAAATTCTTGCCTTACTTTAGCGAATTCAATCGACTCTATCTCAAAATGAAGTTCGTCATCCTTTGGAAAGCCATCCGCAACTGTGATGGGACAATTTTCCTCAACATAATGTATATTGGGTTTCATCATAAACTGAAATCAGAGATGAAAAGAAAATTATTTTCCAACGTGGAAGAACAAAAAGTCGTCGAGGGAAAAGCTATGGCACTTCTACTGAGGAAAAAGAAAGAAAAAAATTAGATTTATGATTGTAGTGTAACAATTAATTGTTTTATTTGATAAATCTATTAAAACTCCATTTATATAATTTTACTTCAGGTTATTTAAGTAAATAAAAAAGTGTTAAAAATTGTGGTATAACTAACAAAAATTATTCGTGGTAATATAAGAATGAAAGGGCCAAACTACCCTAACCAAGCTAGTAGAATGACACTACTATCCTTCCAGCAATATAAAAGATGAGAATAAAGACTACAACTAAATACTCTTATTGCTTGTTTGAGCCTCATTATTTTGGTAAGAATGTATTTTGGAATGATAGATTGATATAGAATATGTGATTAAATATTCTCTATCCAAACATTTCTTAATTATTTTTAACAATAATTTCATCACACAAAAATTAAATAAGCCCAAAAAAATCATAAACCTACATATAAAATAGAAAAATCAACAAGTTTATAAACCTAGAGAGTAGAGAGCCATTTAAAAAGTTAAAAGAAAAATGGAAAAGGGCGGTTGCTTCTTCTCTCAATTTTTTCTGCCCGCGGCAACTTCCTTCTCATTGGTTAAAAAGTCAAAAAGAAAAATCACAAATCACATTAAGAAATCTATGCTCCCAATTTAAGTATTATGGGTGTATTTGATGAATATTATTGAAGAAAAAATGTATTTTAAATAGTAGTATCTATTAAACAATCCAAAGAAATAAAGAAAAAGAGGAGACTGGAGTTTTATTGATTCTGCATAATTCAATTGAATATAAAAAGATAATTTAACCTAAATGCAAATAGACTATATATAGGCTAACCAAATGAAACTGAAAAGACTATTCTACCCTTAATAAACAATAAAATAAAATAATCATATATTTCTTAACAGTATCATGGGAAATATGTGGTTAAAAAATAAGGAAAAGTTATTGATGTGATGAAAGATATTATTTTATTGAAGAATGTGTGGTTGAAAATGAGTTTTAAAAGAATGTATTTTGAAAAAATGTGTGCCAACTAAATTAGGGCTATGTTTGAAATGGCTTTTGAAATGTCAAAAATTGCATAGACACTAAGAGCCTGTTTGGTAGGGCTACTAATCAGATTAAAATTGAAAAAATGACCGTTGTTGGGTCCCACTCGTCTAATAAAAGTCAACCATAACGGCTAGTTTTTCAATTTTAATCCAATTTTAATCTCTACCAAACACACTCTAAGAAACTTCTTTTGTACATATTTGAATCATTTTTAAAAAAATATAGCCATTGTTTAATCCACATTATTTACAAAATACATTTTTCTCTCTATTCTTTTCAACTACACATTTTTCAATAAAATAATATTACAAGTAAATCCAAACAAATTCATTATTTTTTAACCACATATTTTCCATCAATCTACTATTCCAAAATGCATTCTTAACCAAAAAAAAATTGGGCTCAAACAGGCACTTGGAATAATTTTTAGAGGAAGTTGGCCCTATGAATTTTGAAGAAAGCTCTTCTAACAAAAATAGAAACAATGTCAAACATGCCCTTACTATTCTTAATATTACCATATTGTTTTCTCAATTTTCAAATAACTAAACAAATAAAAAAGATCAACATTCCTACTTGAGGAAAACTATATGTGATTGAAGTCCAAATTTGATGTGATATTCTTGTCATGAATTGCATATGTTGACACTTTCAGGAGTAGGCTTGGGCTCTAGACTTGGATTACTACTTCTATTATCAACTTGCTTTTGGTTGTACAAGTTTCACAAGAAGANATTGTTTTCTCAATTTTCAAATAACTAAACAAATAAAAAAGATCAACATTCCTACTTGAGGAAAACTATATGTGATTGAAGTCCAAATTTGATGTGATATTCTTGTCATGAATTGCATATGTTGACACTTTCAGGAGTAGGCTTGGGCTCTAGACTTGGATTACTACTTCTATTATCAACTTGCTTTTGGTTGTACAAGTTTCACAAGAAGAGAAAAAATAAGAACCGTAAACAAAAGTTCTTCAACGAAATGGTGGACTCTTGCTACAACAACAAATATCAAATGATGAAGGTATACTTCAAAAAACACGACTTTTCACTTCTAAAGAACTAGAGAGAGAAATTGATAGCTTCAATGAAAGTCGAATACTTGGTAAAGGAGGTTAAGGGACTATGTATAAAGGTATGTTATCTGATGGAAAAATCATAGCAATAAAGAAATTAATCTTAATAGATGAAAACCAAGTGGGAAAATTCATTAACGAGGTTGTCATGCTTTCACAAATCATTCACAGAAATGTTGTTAAACTATTAGGTTGTTGCCTAAAAAAAGAAGTTCGTCTACTAGTTTATGAGTTCTTTTCCAATGGAACTCTTTTCGATCATATACATGATGAGAGCGATGAATTTCCATTGTCATGGAATCTGCGTTTGGAAATTTCTATAGAAGTTTCAGAAGCACTTGCATATCTTCACTTTGCAACTTCTATTCCCATGTATAATAGAGACATTAAGTCATCCAACATACTTCTTGATGCAAAATATGTAGCCAAAGTTGCAAACTTTGGAACTTCAATTTAATTGCAGTGGATCAAGCCCATCAAACTACCTTGGTAAAAGGGACATTCATATATTTAGATCCAAAGTATTTTTAGTCAAGTCAGTTTATAGAAAAGAGTGATGTTTATAGTTTTGGAGTTGTTCTAATTGAGCTTATGACTGAGCAAAGACCAATATTTTTTGATAAAATAGGAGAGCAAAGAAGTTTAGCAACAAGGTTTTTGCTACGCATGGAAGAAAAAAATATTGAAACAATCCTTGACACCCAAGTTTTATAGCAAGGTAATAGAGGAGAGCTCATAGCAGTAGCCAAAGTTGCTCAAAGGTGCTTGCATTTGAATGGGAAGAAAAGGCCAACTATGAAAGAAGTAGCCATGGAGTTGGAGAATGTTAGAATGTCTCACACACTTTCGACTACTTCTGAAACAAAATATGAGGGCGTACAACAGCAATAGTCCAAATCAACATTGATTTCGAATGATGACTACATATGGACAAGTACTAGTGACAATATCGTCCCATCATACACTTGTCCCCTAAAAATTCACACAGTTTGATTCCTTCGAGTGGTTTCTAAACAATTTCATCATTTGTAGTAGCTACTGTTTTTGTAATTGTTTATTAAGCAGCTAATAACATTATCTAGAAACTTCCCTATAAAATAGTTTCACATATTCTCTATATTAACATTTTCATAATACAATTTAGGCTCTTTTTTCTCTTAAATGTCTTGAGATACAACAGCAAGAAACGTCTAATGAATTAAATATTCTAAGATGATTCTCAATAGTAAAGTCTATTTTGTAATTGACAATTTTTTAAGACAAAAATATAAAAGTCAAAAAAATTCAAGAAACATTCAAGATTCGTACTTGAAGAAGTCAAAATCGAGAAGGACACTTGTTCGCTAGCGTGCTATCTAGCCGACACTCGAGCGGCAATAACAGAATCATTGTTGCCCTCCTAGCACTAGACTGACACTCGAGCAATAGGTGCGTCGCTCGCCTAACGCTCGAGCGACGGGTGGACGTCTAGAATTCTGTTTTGCCACTTGATTTTTCAATCCCTTTTCATCCAAAACACTTTTCCCTATAAATACTTAACCCATGGACGTCACATAGTGTGTTGAATCAGATTTGTTCAATAGAGATCAATTCTTTGATGATCTAAAACACTCATTTATTCTAATATTCAACCACCATATATTACTTGATCCATAAATTCTTCCAAAACATAATTTGTTAATCAAGCTATATTATTCCACATTAAACTTTGATCAAACCCCAAACCATCTAATCTACAGAAAATAAACAATATCAGGGATCGAGAGCTGGTGCGGAAATACGCAGTCATGAGGGCTAAGGTAATATACTAGAGGTCGGGAGCTAATGTGAGGAACACGCAGTGTAGGAGGACCAAGGTAATATACCAGGAATCGAGATTTGGTGTGAGGAACACACATTTCAGTAGGATCAAGAGTGACTACAAGAAAAGAAGGTCAGAGGGGACTAAAGGATAGTCGACTTGGACCATACTGTAAGTTGTTTTGTTTAGAGTAGATTATTGACTATCAAAGTGTCCGAAATTTTTGATTATTTATGAGGGGTTTTCTTCGTGATCATATCGGTGTTATTTACTGCTTTCTATTTACAAACTGTGATATTCGAACTTAGGATAAAATTGACTTGGTTGACATAATAATTAGAAACAATTAAAAGGTGACTTGTTATTTTTAATTGTGTAATTGGAGTCTTAAATATTCGGTAAATTTGAAACTTTAAAATGGTAATTAACATAATTGGTTTCGCCTAGCGTGTCATGCTAAGTTCAATTATCATAATAAAAATGAATTCGACCCACCAATTATTGATAGCACGATTATGACCCAAATGATATCATGCTACAAAATTACTCTTAGTTATTTTACTTCTTCCATACAGAGCTAAGAAAGATATATAAAAATTAATTTGACATATGAAGTCAGTCTTAGATCGTACAGGGTTGATGTTGTGTAACGTGAAAATTGAAGGAGTAGATAAAGCTCATTTCTAATTATACAAAGGTTATTTTAGGTTCTGAAGTAGTTTCAGACTGCATAAAACTAACCGATGAACAACAAAACTTTAGTTTTTCGTACACTAATAGGTAGTCCCCTACTATTGGTTTCAATGCCAATCATCAATGCCAAGCACTTGATTCTCATTGGTCAAGTTTCTTAAAAGAAGCACAATGAAGATTTTCATGACGCGTTGAATTTTTAAACAGAAGATAGACAATACCATAGCCTGTCGTGGTGGAGTTGTCCTAGATTTACAGTCTGTTTCAATTGAGCAGCAGAAATTCGCCTTAGCCGAACCAATGCTACTTTTAGTTTCCACCCAAAATTCATGGAAGATTTTTGATGAAATTGAGGTGAAAGATTAATAAAATTAGTTGTATTCATATCTTCTGCATCCCCAAACTGTCAGAAACTTTTAGGTACAATTTTCAACACGTGACTTTATGAAGAACAGACTTCACGAGGTCGAATCTTCAAATGTTCTTTGGTTGGTTGAGGATTTGAAGTCAACAGTTTGATGCTTCAAATTAGCAATCACCTTTCAATCCAATATCCATATGTTGATCGATGTTGTAACACCCACAATGATTCGGGTTTCACACCTCAAATGGAAACATTCAAGAGATGTCCTCATTACATAGATTTTGTAATGCACTCGAAACTATTAGGTTCAATATTGTAAATGTCAATTCTGTGAACAAAAAGGACTTAATTGAACACGTGTAAAAGTCAAGGAGTGAAGTACAATTTTGTATAGTTGAGTTTGGTAGTCTAGGGTTTGAATTCGAGTTTGGAAATAAGGAAGAAGTAGCGCCGAAATCTCGCTAGCCTCACGCTTGGACATTACTCGAGCGAGAGAAACAGAATCATTGTCGCTCGCTTCTCACCTAGGCATCGCTCATGCCACAGACCCTTGGCTAGAGCGACAAGTCCCCCTCGCTTCAGCGACAGTGTTACGCGACTAACTCTAGTTCGCAATTTTGAAGAGTTTTACACGGCACATACTACTCATACACCTCCAACTATAAATACAGATGTACTTTCACGAAAATTGGAGGTTATCTCATTGTGCCTCAATGTTATAGCATATTCATATCATCTTTTGAGAGATCCAATAACACAATTTATTGTGAAATCATTCATATCATTCTTGAGATCCGGCAACCAAGTTTTGGGAAAACATCAAGGTTCGTGAATCCAAAACACCTGACTTCCTTAACACTTTGAGGAAGGTACTCTATCGATCGGGNATGTTGTCTCATTGTGCTTGGTATAACATATTCATATCATCTTTTGAGGGATCCTAGAACATAATTCATTGATTGAATCATTCATATCATTCTTGAGATCCGACAACCAAGTTTTGGGAAAACATCAAGGTTCGTGAATCCAAAACACCTGAATTTCTTAACACTTTGAGGAAGGAACTCTCTTAGTCGGGCATTGGGAGAGGTGGACTGTAAGCATAAAAATTGGAGATTCTTGGAATTCTACTTGGAAGAGACAATTGTAGAAGATCGGGAAGCTGGTAGGTACAACATATCTTGGAGATTATAGGAATTACGATAGTGGAAACTAATGGAATTCTCTAGGCTGGAAACGAACTGTAATCTATATTGTCTATAGTGGAGATAACTGGATTGGTCTCGGAGTTTTTCCCACATTAGGTTTCTCCATCAATAATTATTGGTATTCTTTATTGCTTTCTATATTACAAACTGCGATATTCAAATATAGAGAATTGGACGTGTATGCTTAATCATTTAGAAGTTATTAAAAAGTAACTTATTGCTTTTAATAGAATAATTCCGCACGTATGGTCAAAACTAAAAACGGATATTCATAACCATTCGGTAACTTAGTAGCCGTTAATTTGGTAATTCGTAACTTCCAATTGGTATCAGAGACCAAATTCATTCCTTGACCCATATTATCTAGATGAGTAGTTCATTATCTGTTCCGTCTTATTTTGATGGCAGTAATTATGCCTACTGGAAGGTTAGGATAAGAGACTTTTTGAAATCTATGGATGAGTGTATATGACTGAGTGTTGTGAATGGTTGGGCTGCACCTAGTTCTACAGTTAATAATGAAGTAATCCCTACTCCCATTGTGAATTAAACTAGGACGAACTTAGAAGAATGTAACTGAAACAGTAAAATGTCACATGTATTATTTATTTCGGTATCCCCAGAAGAGTTTAAGAGAGTGTATATGTGTGAGGTAGCCAAAGAGGTTTGAGATATTCTACAGACCACACATGAGAGAACTCAAGCTGTTAAGAACTCGAAATTGCAAATGCTATCCACTAGGTTTGAAGAGATTAGGATGAAAAAGAATGAAACTTTTGATGATTTTTATACGAGTTTAAACGACATAGTGAATTATAGTTTCAATCTAGGTGAGAGAATCTCGAAGCCTAAAGTTGTAAGAAAAATTATTAGATCTTTACCTGAAAGGTTTAGGCCTAAAGTCACGGCTATAGAGGAGAATAAGGACTTAGATTCAATTAAGATTGAAGAGTTGGTTGGATCTCTCCAGACTTATGAGTTGACATCTGATAAACAACAAACGATAAGCCTTTAGCCTTAAACACTGTGAGGAATAGTCATAAGGAGTCCTCGGATTCAGATTATCTTAATGAAGAAGAGTTTGCGTACTTTGCTAAAAAATCCCAACAAATGTTTAGGAATAAAAATAAACCTCAAGAGAAGCACAAAAGTGGTCCTAGTGAGTCTAGGAAGAGTTTTAAATCTGTGAGATACCATAATTGTCGAGGTATTGGTTATATTAGGATTGAGTGTCCTAATAGTAGGAGAAATTCGAATAAGGCTATGAATGCTACTCTCACTGATGATGAGTCTAACTTGGACAATTAGAGTGAGAAATTAACTCATGGGAAAGTGGAAAATATATTGTCTTTACTACGAGAATTAAGAATGGATCTAATGAGAAGGCTGAGAGCATAAGTAGTAGTGAGAATTCAGAGGAAGATTCTGATAGTGAGGAAGATATTCACGAGCTTATGATAGAATCTATTAGGAGAGTGTTAAGATTCTAACTAAAAATAAAGTCTTAAGTACGAGAGTTACGGAACTTGAGTCGGAGAAAGAAAAACTCGTAGCGCACATTTTGGAATCTACCTCAACCTTGAGTGAGTTGAAATCCATAAATGAATCTTTAGATACTCAGGTTAGGAATCTCACTAGTGAGCTTAAGAAGACCTATAGGAGAGCTAATGAGCTGACAGTTGAAAATGAAACCTTAGAAATTCAGGTTAAAAATCTTCTAAGCGATCTAGAGTATTCCAAGTCTCAACTGCTTGCCTTCTCTAATGGTTCTGAAATGTTAGATGACATTTTACTAGAAATGGACAAGCCGACTGGAAATAAGAGAGGTCTAGTTTTTAAGGAAAACAGTGCTAATACTTCTAAGACCACGTTTGTCCCTGCCACTGACCAGCCCAAACATGTGCCTCACCCCGATTATATGGATAAGAAATTTGTTAGACAGAGGCCTACTAGACAGCGTATGACCCATTGACCTAGGAATAGATGTCAGCGTCCACATAACATTAGTCCTAGGTTTATCCCTACATGTTTTCACTGTGGTGAGTTAGGACATATAAAGCATATGTGTCATCATTATCTGAACAGAAATAGAAAATATAACTTAAATAGAAATAAAAATTAGGAGTTTGTTGGTCATATTGACTTTCTTACTAATCAAGTGAGTTAATTGACGAAGTTAATGGCACAAATAAATAGGAATTTCATGTCACTATGCAAGTTTGGGTAAAAAATAGTGATCTGAAAAATTTTCAAATAGATCACGGCCCTCTTAAAGGTAAGAACATTTGCATGCCTAACAGATTATGTATTTTTGGTGCATGCTCGTACTTTATCATCGTGTGAAATTGATATATGCATGCATCATATTTATTTATTTATTTTCTAGGTAGAAAACTCATGTATATTTTTTTTTTGTTTATTTATTTAGTTTTGTTTGTTTGACATTTTTTTTGTGCTTGGTGCATTCATGCTTTAAAATAAAAACAAAATAAAAATTGAAATTTGAAAAATAAAAATGCGGGAAAATGTTCTTTTATAGCATAATATACAATATACTTGATCTTGTTTGTTGTGATCAAACACGAGTTTAATCAATGAGCTGTAAAGTAGTTTCCATTGTTGGCTTAAATTATTATTGAGTACTTAGTATATGTGTCTTCATATACCATCTGCACTGCACACACTATGATATTGTTAGTGGGACTCTATCGCGTGTGTGAGATTTGGGATGACAATCACATGTTAGTAAGGTGACTTTGAACATGAATTTGACCTTATTTATTAGACCTAAGTTTATTTCCGGTAATAAAAAGCTGAATATCTTATATTCTTCTTTGAAACCTATTTGACTCTAGCAATTAAGTTTGCAGGGTTTCTCATAACCTGGTGCCTATATTCAACTAACTTGGGTTAACTGGCCTAAAACTTGCTAAAGGGGTCATTTTTGTCGCTTAAGGAGAAGAATCTGCACTTAAGATGTGAAAAATAGTAATGATCTTAAAAAATTGAGAGATGTGAACATAAAATATGCAAAAAGTCAAGAAGAGAAAAGAAATTATCCATACAAAATTAGCTTTTCTTTGTAAGTTCTAATGTGCTTTCAATTGTTTAACTTTCATTAGTAGAGAAATACACTTATTGGCAGTGATGTTTAGCATGTCCTTTCTCACAAAATTAAGGTTTGGAGTTTTACTTACGAAAGATTAGTGACACTTTACACGCATGGGTCACTTATACAATGTACTCCATGTTAACTTAAGCTAAATATGTGGGAAGGTTTAATGTACATTGCTTATACTTGTGCATGTTAACAACAATATTTTTGATTTATTATATGTTAATGTTAAAAGGCTTTTTTCGATACTTCGTCATTTGTGACAAAAAGGGAGAGAGGGTATTTACACATAAGGTGAAAACTTGAAATTGAAATTG
>CAIGRR010452148.1:0-32810 GCA_903798365.1 Fraxinus sp. 1973-6204 | reverse complement strand
TGTGGTGTCGACATTCCACTTCAATCATCGGCCGAGGCCTATGAAGACTACTTCAACAAAACGGTTTAACATCATCGCCCGGATTTATTGGGTATCAAAAAACCCAACAGTTGGTATATGTTTGATTACTATTTATTCTGATTTTGAGCCTTATGAACTCAGTTAGCTGTAACATTGGATTTACATTATGTTATTTTTCCTAACAATTCATTCATTCAATCAATATTTTGATGTTGATTACTTTTGATTCAATTCGACTTCAAGAATTTAGACAAGTTTGATTTATGTATAGGTGAGACGTTCAACTATTAACATGTCCAATCACAACCATTAAGGGTCCTATATGCAAACAATCTGATTTTTTTCTTGTTATTTAAGAAAATTATTAATTTTTAAAAAATAATTAGGACATTTACTCGAGAAAATTAAAAGTTAAGGGTTAAAGGGGGGCAAACTAGCATTAAAAAGTAAAATTTGCAGTGATTCGACCAAGATGAGATAACGTCATCATATAAAGACAATAGATAATTGGAATAGAGTTGGATATTTAGGTATATAGATGATGAAAGTTACTATTTGGTTTTATTGTAATTGGCAAGTCTTTAGACAAAATTAAGGTTATAAAAGTCAAAGAGCCAATTGGAAGGTTGTGCAGGTCAATTAGGAGATTTAGGGTTTGAGTATGGAACAACGAATAAAGTGCTGCATTAAGGCTCGCTAAACGTCAAGATCATGCTCGAGCGCCCAAAACAATCAATTCGACGCTCGCCTAACTCCAGGGTTTCGCTCGAGCATCAGCCGGATGCTCGCCGTCGTCGTGTTCCACTCAAACAACAGCTTTCTTAGGAAAAAAAACCTATATTGCGTTCTAAACATTTTCTGAGTCCTAAACAACCTCGAACACCATATGAGTGGTTGATCATTATATTCTTTCCATAAGGGGGAGCTGATCATTATATTCTTGAAAAAAAAAAAACAATGAAAAGCATCCCATAACTATTTCTTGTAGCATCATACCTGGCAAGTTATTGACAGAGAAGTCTATATATTTTATAGATTTTAAGTCACCGAAACTTGAAGGTACAGCCCATCAAACATATTTGTTGACATGTTTAATGCAACCAAATTTGGAAAAGCTAAAGCTATAATATCAGTTGAATATCTCCAGTTAACTTATTATTAGATACATCAAAAGTTTTCATGTTTGAATTGGTGTTTGTTGAAAACTTGAGAGTTCTTGTAAAAGCGTTATGCCTCGGATAAAGTCCACTAAGTCTTGTGTTGTTCTCTAACAACCAAGTTTAGAAATCGGGAACTTACAACAAGAAACCCTCTAAGAAATCTCAAGTTGGATTGATAGTAAAAGAAGTTGGGTAGTGTTGGACGGCCTCTAGAATTTAACATACTAAAAACCTCAAGTTCAAAATTGGGAACCCAATTTCCCAACTCATGTTCATTTATTAGTTCATTGTTTTCCAAAAATGTAAACTTAAAGTTTGAATGATTAAAGAATGCCTTCAAGAAATTGAAACTTGAAAGTTGTTACTGAAAGAGATTAAAGAGATAAGAGTTTGGAAAGTGGAGAAGTGGCAATACTTTCAGTGAACTTACTGTGAGAGAGCTCAATCAATATAAGAAATGTCATGTTTAAAACACATGAAGGAAGTACTTCTTTGTACTCATTCGAAATCAAATCTAACTCTTCAAGAATTTTAAGTTCACACCACCCTGCAAATCAAACGATTAAAATGACTACTTCAAAGCTCATCAAAGAATTAGGAAATATAAATGCTTTGCTTAGATAAAATAAAAAATAAAAAAAATAACTTTTTGTTTCCAAACTTACTTTAAATATGAAAGTTACTTTTTAAAATTGAATTTTTTTTTATTGGTGAAAGGAGGCAATAAATCACATATTTTGAGCTTGTCTCTTATCTTACTATCAAAATAAGTAACTTAACAATAACAAAGTTGTTATGAAACAAACAAGATATCAGAATCACTCTGATACCACTGGTTATGAAATCAATCACCGGATTGAGATGTTGAAATTATATGGCACAATAATAAAGTATTTGATCACAAGCAAAAGAATAAAAGAAGACAATAAAATATGGTAGAGGAATTAGGAGATTTTATTGCACCAATAATAATAGAGAAATATACAATTAATCTCAAAGTTCATTATAAAATTGTATAGAAGAGCCAAATATTTATAGGGAACATGTAGGGGATATCCAAACCCTCCTAGTAAAGTTGTTGAAGAAATAGGATACTAAAAATCGAGTCTAAAACAAATTACAACTTCCAATGAGCTTTCGAAATGGAACTTCAACTTGACATAGGACTCCAATAGCATTCCAAACTGAATTTTTCTTGATGTGCAATTCAATTAAAATTCTTCAATCACTTCAACAAGAATTCGAATCACATTCAAATTCTAACAATCTCTGTCTTGAACGAATTCCACTACAACGAATAATGCTCCAAAATATTCTGCCCTTGGAGGTTGTGAACCAAATTTCCCAACTCATTTTCATTTATTATTTCATTGTTTTCCAAAAATGTAAACTTAAAGTTTGAATGATTAAAAAATGCATTGAAGAAATTGAAACTTGAAAGTTGTTACTAAAAGAGAGATATTAAAGCGATAAGAGTTTGGAAAGTGGAGAGGAGGCAATAATTTCAATGAACTTATTGTGAGAGAGCTCAATCAATATAAGAGATGTCATGTTTACAACACATGAAGGAAGTGTTCCTTTGTACTCATTCCAACTCAAATCTAACTCTTCGAGATTTTTAAATTCACACCACCCTGTAAATCAAACCATTAAAATGACTACTTCAAAGCTCATCAAAGAATTAGGAAATGTAAATGCTTTGCAGTAAAAAATAAAAATGAAATAACTTTTTGTTTCCATACTTACTTTAAGTAAGAAAGTTACTTTTTAAAATTGAATTCTTTTTATTTGTGAAAGGTGGAAATATATTACTTATTTTGAACTTGTCTCTTATCTTACTTTCAAAATAAGTAAATTACTTATTTTCACTCAACAATAACAAAGTTGTTATGAAACAAACAAGATATCAGAATTGCTCTGATACGACTGGTTATGAAACCAATCATCGGATTGAGATATTGAAATTATATGACATAATAATGAAGTATTTGATCATAAGCAAAAGAATAAAAGAAGACAATAAAATATGATAGAGAAATTAGGAGATTTTATTGCACTAATAATAATAGAGAAATATACAATTAATCCCAATGTTTTGGTAATTTCTTTTCTCACATTATAAAATTGTATAGAAGAGCCAAATATTTATAGGGAATGTCTGAACCCTCCTAGTAGAGTTGTTGATAAGTAGGATACTAAAAATCGAGTCCAAAACATATTACAACTCACAATGTGGTTCAAAAATAGAACTTCAACTTGACATAGGACTCCAATAGCATTTCAAACTTAATTCTTCTTGATGTATACTTCAATTAGAATTCTTCAATTACTTCAACAAGGAATTCGGATCACACCCAAATTCTAACAATCTCTACCTTGATACGAATTCCACTGCAACAAATAAAGTTCCAAAATATTCTCAACTTGGAGAAGAAAATCCATCTGCAAGGAATGAACGGCTCTTCAACAATAACCAAAACTTATTTCTCCAACCAACACAAAATATTTCACATCTTTCCATGAATCCAAGCACTACTCTATAGAATTGCCTCAAATTTTCAAAAATCATAATAATTTTAAAATTCACTAAATTGGGCTGTAACACACCCCAAAGCAGAATCAAACTCAAATACCTTTAAAGAAGGCCCCTTGCTAGATTGTACACATTCACTACACTGAAAGCATGCTCAACAAAATCAGCATCCACATACCTTTTACCACTGGGTCCGTCCCTAGCAATTGAATACAATGGCACTGCAGGTGATGGTGGCAAAGTGATATTATCCATATTTTCTGAACTCAACTGAGCAGTATTTTTTAAATCCGACCATTTACTAGTTCCTAAAGGTATTGTACCAAACTGAATGTCCACCACGGTACTGAACCTATGCTCATTGACTCTTCTATATTCTGCACAACATTGCAAGATATATAATTGAGACATTTTCTGCCCCTCCAATACAACCTAGGCACCCTTACAAACCTTTAAAGCTCCACCTCCACCAAAGAACTCATGACCCTTTGAATCAAGGATAGACAACAACAAATAGCTTCAATCTGAACGTACAAATTCCAATAACCCGACAAGGTGTGTTGTCTCTCATAACAACACCACCTTTGAAAACATTTTCATATGTAGTAAACAAGTCTTTATTAGGACACATATGAACACACACGCTGAATCCAGAATCCAATCCTCCTCTGGTTTAGACTCAATGTCAAAAATAGCCAAGAGATCTCCCTCACTTACAATGTTATCTGTGAGGTCTATTTTACCTGAAGCCTCTGATTACTTCCCATATCAACTTGAAGCCAACATTTCTTTATTTTGCAATTTGTAGCAATCATTCTTCAAGTACCACTTCTTCTTGCATAAGTTACAAATTTGATTATTGTACTTAGACTTCGATCTGCCCTTTCCAGAACCACCATGAGCAACAAAGCCTTCTCCATCTTTGACCTCTAAAACCAGATGCTTCATCTTCTCTTTTGAAAACAAATCATCATACACCTCTTCAATGGTGAGTGTATCACGACTATACAAGATCATGTCTCTAAATGAAAAAAACGAAGCGGACAACGAACACAATAGGATCAAGGCCAAATCTTCTTTATCATACTTTACTTCCAAAGTTTTCAAATGAGCGACAATCTCTTTAAATACAGACAGGTGATCTTCTAATGATCCTCCTTCTGCCATTCGATGAGAGTGTAAACGATGTTTGAGATACAACTTGCTTGTCAGACTTTTGCACAATTGCTCCAATTTCAATTATAAATCAGCTGATGAACCCTCCTTCAAAACGACCTGAAGAATGGTATTTGATATATGAAGATGAATGTGAGAAACTACCTTTTTATCCTTCTGTAATTTCTTCTTCGCGATTAAAGTTGCGGACATCTGGTCAATTCCCAACAACGCATCATCCAAAGCATGCCATACGAGTACTGCACGCATCTTAACCTGCCATAGTGAAGATCTAGGGTTTCGATCCAAAAGCAAAATTTCATACTTCGTGGAAGCCATCACGAACAAAAAAATACCGAACAAATCAAACACTGCGCTCTTGAGGAACTGCTGAACCTAAACTATGATACCACTTGTTATGAAATAAATAAGATATCAAAATCGCTCTAATACCACTTGTTATAAAATCAACCACCGGATTGAGATGTTGAAGTTATATGACACAATAATAAAATATTTGATCACAAGCAAAATAATAAAAGAAGACAAGAAAATATTGTAGAGGAATTAGGAGATTTTATGGCACCAATAATAATAGAGAAATATATACAATTGATCCTAGAGTTCTGGTAATCTCTTTTCTCACATTATAAAATTGTATAGAAGAACCTAATATTTATAGGGAATATGTAGGGAATGTCCAAACCCTCCTAGTAGAGTTGTTGATGAAGTAGGATACCAAAAATCGAGTCCAAAATAAATTACAACTCCCAATGGGCTTCCAAAATAGAACTTCAACTTGACATATGACTCCAATAGCATTTCAAACTAAATTTTTCTTGACGTGCACTTCAATTACTTCAACAAAGAATTTAGGTCACATCCAAATTTTAACAAAAACTATAGATTGTAAAACCTAATTACTTTTAAGTAACTTTTTTAAGGCTAGCCCAATCCATTAAATTATATGAATTATAAAATGGAAAATTGCAGCCACGGTATCAAACCTTTCACTTTTTGCAGACTTTGTCCAAACATTTCATTTATGCCACACACGGTACCAAACATTTAAACAATTCGCACCCGGAGTCCAAATTGATAGAAATCGTTAGTTTGACGATTAGTTGACCAATAATTAAATGTCTGACCAATTGTTGACCAATTTATAAAGGGTAAATATGTAACTTTACATTTTTCATGTGAAAAAAAATTATAATTAAATAATTAAAAACCCCAAGCTACTATTGTTCATCTTCTCCCTCCCTTCCCTTTCCCCCATCCCCGTCGCCGCTGCCACCACCTTTCACCACCACAACCTCCGCCATCACCCACCATTCAGGTACCCAATAAAAGCTCCATCTTCAAAATACCCACCATTCAGGTAATCCCAATATCCTTCATCACTAAATAACCTCATTTTTTCGATGCACAGAGTATGCGTTCATAAATCAAATCATTGATCCGGAATCACTGCCAAATGGTCGTAGGTTTCAGTTTTCGCATTGTTTCCAAGTTAATTAGGAAATTATTGATTGGGTTCTTTTTCATAAAGAATTTTGAAGACTGAATTATCTGAAAGCTAAATGGACATCTTGGGAGAGGCAGAGCTTGTTGGACATGGGTGTGGCCTTAAATTTCTTATGTTGATTTGTTCAGAATCGGTATTTTGAAGATGAAGCTTTTATTGGGTACATGAATGGTGGGTGATGGCAGAGGTTGTGGTGGTGGTGGGTGATGACAGCGGCAGCGGGGTAGGGGGAAGGGGAAAGGGAAAAGGAGGGAAAAGATGAACAATAGTAGTTTGGGGTTTTTAATTCTTTAATTTTAATTTTTTTTCATATGAAAAATGTGAAGTTACATATTTACCCTTTATAAATTGGTCAACAATTGGTGAAACATTTAATTATTGGTCAACTAACGGTCAAACTAACGGTTTCTGTCAATTTGGACTCCGGGTGCGAATTGTTTAAAAGTTTAGTACCGTGAGTGGTACAAATGAAAGATTTGGACAAAGTCTGTAAAAAAAGTGAAAAGTTTGATACCGTGGCTGCAATTTTTCCATTATAAAATGTTAATTGACAAAGTTAAATACTTTTTCTTTTCTTTTTTTTGTTATGCGTTCTGGTTCATTTTTATTTATCACAAAAACACTTCTATATTTGATAGTGAAGTGGACAATATCTACTTGTGTTCTGAAAAACCTTACAGTAACTACCTCAATAGAAGAGATACAATCGTGAGATGACTTTGCATTCATTAACCAAAAGTTCAACTGAGATGCAAGGAAAGTTCTAAAGTTGTGAAAACAGAAATAATTGAAGAACCAAATTTATTATTCAGTATGCTAAGTCATGGAAAACATTGTTTATCAAACAGGCCGTTGATGTTTATCTTGAACTGGAAGGGTGCCATTGAGTCCACATCTAGACAAAGATAAAATCTTGAGGGAAATCAGTGCTCCAATACTTTGTAGAATGTTTCCATCCACGGTAGAATTTTCCAAGAACAAACCTTCTAGACGGCTTAAACGTCTCAAATCTTATACATGATAGCAATGGAATGTGCATGAGAATTGGAGTTAGTAATATAATGTTAGTGACTAGTAATCACAACTCTTTTGGCTTACCATCAGTTCTATTCACATAATTGTACCGGAAATATAAGTGCTTGAGGTATGAAAATGCCCTCAAAGATTGCACCATGTTGCTAATGTTGGAGACTCTCATGCCATTTAAATTTAGCACTTGGAGATGATGCATACTTTTAATGTCTAAAATGGAGAACTCTCTATGGTAATATTCAAGTATAAGCATAATTAACATTTATTATTTGAAAAACAGAAACTTGAAAAACTTAGCTGAGTACCTGTTGGAGTTGTGAAGTTGATCTCATTAAAACTTAGATCAAACTCCACCAAATTACTCAAAGCATGTAAATCTAGATGAAAGAAGAGAAATAAACATGTACAAGCAAAATGTGAATATAATGATTGAGAGCTCAGTTTTGTATGATAAAATAAAAATAATAATAATAATAATAAGGAGATAAAATTGTAGAACTAACCTTTCATTGGATGTTTCCTTCTAGTTCATTGGCAGAGAGATCTAGAGACTTGAGTGATGATAGGCCGTAAGTGAGGAGAAAATGCAATTATTGAAGCCACTTGATTTTAAATTAAGAACCTTCAAATATTTTGGACCTGTTTTTATAACCAAATCCACAATAAGATGAAATATAATATCTACAATGAGACACAAGTGTAGAAAAAAAAAATGAGAAGAAAAGGAAATTAACAATAAATGAGGATGAAGAATGAAATGAGATGATATATCATAAATGATACCCGAGCTTCTTAATTGATTGACACTTGGGTCGAGCTCCTTCAAATTGATAAAATCATTTCAATCTATTGAAAAACACAATTAATAGGTCCTATTGACTTAAAAATATATATATCACGCTTGTGGATAAGATACTCACTTGGCATAAATGAGGATAAAGAATGAAATTAGATGGTATACCATAAATGGTACCCGAGCTTCTTAATTGATTGCCACTTGGGTCGAGTTCCTTCAAATTGATAAAATCATTCAAATATATCGAAAAACAAAGGGAATTAAAAGGTCATCTGACTTAAAAAAATATATAGCGCTTGTGGATAAGATACTCACTTAGCATCTATAGCATGACACCATCAATAATCCTAAAATTACCCTTGAAATCAAGAACTTCCAGCTTGGTTAGTCACAAGAGTCTTTCACGGCCTCCACAATGATTATTTCATGTTCATTTTGTTTTAACTATTTTTCAAATTAACCTCGATTGGTCATAGAAATGAAAGATTTTTCGTTGGTGAAGCTTTAAGAGAAGAGATTGGGCAAGTTGTCTTGATTGAAAGTACATACACACTAGCACAAACACAATGGACAAGAAATCGTGAATATGATATTAGGGTCCGTTTGATTGCAAAGATTCCATTTGGGTGGAAAGAAAATGAATTCCAGGGAATTGAATTGCCTAAAATTTGTTTTTCTTTGAATTGTAATTAATTGTGTTTGATTTGTATAATTTTTCACCCGGGAAATGTTGAAAGATTGGTATTCGTTTGGCTTTGTTTTTCATGAAAATTGTCCGTTAAAGTGATATTTGTTTTTATCATTAGGTCTAGAATTTGTTCCAATTGCCAAAAAAAAAATTACAAAAAAAAATTTACTATACCTAATATCATTCATTTAGCTTTGTTTTGTATGGAAATTGTCAATAAAAGTGGTAAATTTTTTTACCATTGTTTCTATAATTTTTTCCAATTGTAAAAAATAAATAAAAAAAATTACCTGAAAAACCATTTTCCCACCTAAGTGGTGGGAAAATGATTTCAAGGAAAAAGCAACAAAATGGGACTGTGTGGCCTCAAGTGGGAAAAGCATTTGACTAGAAAAAAAAAACCTAAACAAAAGAAAAGTGGGAAAATGGAAAACATTTTTCATGGAATTGGCTCTCTATCAAACACACCCTTATGGTTTCTTAGTAATGTGTATAACAATATCAAAGACGAAAAAAATAAATATAAAAATGTCTTCCTGTTTGTCTAGTACCAGTCATGCCCTTAATCTTTTACATTTTAATTACTTGGGCTGATTTATCTCAATAAGATTAGCATATAGATTTAGTAAAGCTAACCGTATTTGGAAGGGACAAATGGCAAATGTTTTGATGAAGTAGGAGAGCAGTTTTCAAGTTACAGTATGGTAAATAGATTTATCCAAAATGAAATCGAGATGAAAGTGGTCATTCTTTACAATTTGTTTTTTTACAAACAACTTAAATTAAATGATAAAATCTCAAATTGAGCATCTCGCTTTTAAATTGTTGTTTCCATGGACACATTTTTTGCATTCGTAGAATCAGTGAAATTTGGAACTCGATATATTTACTTGTCTTCACTCTCCAAAAGTTATTTCACTTACTGTTAGTTACCTGCATATGTTTTTTTCTCAAAAAATGTTATATTGTTATTGTATTTTAAAAATATTTCCTCTGCTTTTCTTGTAATACATATAAGATTAATAAGGTTAAATTGGTTGTTTGATCTATACAGAAAACTAAAGATTTTGAGAAATTGCTTATCTTATACTGAAACTGAAAAAAAATTGTAATTATTATAATAAGTTGATTTATTTCCCAAAGGGTTTATTATTTTATAATCACATAATCTACCAAAGAAGCATCAAAATACAAAGTATATTGAACTTACTGTTGCCATAATTTTTTTTCTTCCCATATAAAGTTGAATCAAAACCTCGTATGCTTGAGAGAAGAAAGCCTACCAAGAGATGACAAAATTTTGAGATCAAATGAATTGACACTCAAATCAAGGGCCTCCAATTTTTTTAATTTTGACAATCGCTCAAAAAAACTTGTAAAACCTTAAAAAATTTAAAATATCTATATTATCACTCAAATAAAATAGTAATAATAAAATTGAATCAGTTAGCTACCTAATTAAGAAGAGATGGCATCGTACCTTAATTCTCAATCCTTCCTACTAAAATTTTCCCCGCCAATGTGTAACGACCCGACCTTGCGCCGCATTCGTTATTATATCATACGTACTGTCCGCTTTGGGAGAGCATATGTCCAACTTACCCCTCACGACTTTCGACGCGTCCCCAGAATTCGAACTCAAGCCCTCCATCATATGGAAGGCTTAAATTGAATCCTAGTACCAATTAGAGGTCTCGGATCCGAATCCTGGGGACGCATCGAAAGCTGTGAGGGGTAAGATGGACATATGCTCTTCCAAAACGGACAGTACGTATGATATAATAACAACTGCAGTGCAAGATCGAGTTGTTACAAAAAAATGCGCGTTTTTTGTAATGACCCGACCTTACACAGTAGTCGTTATCATATCATACGTACTGTCCGCTTTGGGAGAGTATAGGATCATCTTACCCTTTACGGATTTCTGATGCTTCCCCAAGATTTGAACCCAAGACCTCCATCATATGGGAGATTTAAGTTGAATCCTAGTACCAATTGAGGAAGTACTGTCCACTTTGGGAGAGCATAGGCTCATCTTACCCCTCACGACTTTCTAACGTGTCCCCAAGATTCGAACCCAAGACCTCCATCATATGGGAGATTTAAGTTGAATCCTAGTACCAATTGGGCAAGTCCAATTGGTACTATGATTCAACTTAAATCTCTCATATGATGGAGGTCTTGGGTTCGAATCCTGGGAACGCTCAGAAAGTCGTGAGGGGTAAGATGAGCATATACTCTCCTAAAGCGCATAGTACGTATGATATGATAACGATTATGGCGCAAGGTCGGGTCGTTACACGATGAGTCTCCTGATTTTAAATCCCTAGCGAAATTAAGATTAAGTTGGATTATTCGTTTAGTTGTGTTGCTGCATTAAACCTGTTGTCACGGTCAAGGACAATAGTTAGTTGTAGTCTCATTAACAACCAATGAAGGCAGCGATTCTCCATCTGGGAAGTTTATATTTGCTTTGAGGTTCAAAACCATCTCTTCCTCCCAACCCCCTAAACAATACCATCCATTTAGTAATGAAAGCACCATCATTACTAACATTACTAGCAACGTAACATCACCATCATCTAAATTTTGGGCATGTAACATAACCACTTGAGCACCACTAGGGAGCCCAGTGATTTCTCACAATCTGTTTTGGGCGCTCGAGCACCTAGAGGGCAGTCAGCGAGCTCTCTCTTAGCAACCGTCAATATATTCGTGATATATTTCTCTCTCGATGTCAGACTGAGGAGATTCAAAATGCTTTGAAAAGCCAACTTAAATGGTTATTTATGCTACCCAAAACTAGTACATGAATGAACTCCATGCGATCCGATCTTCAATACCTGAAACAAAGGCGTCGAGGTTTATCCTCATCGCCCCTCCGATGTTTAAGTCAGAAAATTGTGCAAGAGGAAGTATGCTGGAATATTATGAAAAACGTACCTGAATAATGAGACTCGGCCATGTATTTATAGATGTTGGATATGGAGTCCTAAAAGGATTCAACTTCCTATGGTGTTCATCATTATCACGCTAGATGTTGGAGTTATGTTAGGAGTGCACAGTTAGAGTTAGAGTTAGATTTGTAATAAGTTATGAGTTTGTATTTAAATAGGACTAGCATTCTTAGGAAACGTGCGATAAGTTCGAGGGAAAGGTGAATTAGAGCTAGAGACCCGACTTCTTTGTCAGGCCCGACCTCGAACAAGGCCCGAACTTGGATTTAGCCCAATAACAGTAGGCCAAGGTCAGGCCACACACCTCGAGTTCGGGTGCCAAGAGGTCCATAGTCGTCAGTTATAATTCTTCTAAAAATAACATTGTTCAAATTCAAATATTTTCTATGTGAAAAATGTGTTGCAACTTTTGACTGAGAAATTGGAGCATAACTTATGTGACAATTTGATACTCATTTGACTTTTAATTGCATCCCATTGTTCATATGCTATCTTGGGTATATTTGAACTTTTTGACTCCTTCAAGATCTATACTATGAACCCATTGACTTTTTGACTTTAATTACAACTCCAATATTTTAATTTTGTTTAAGGAATAGCTAATTACAACTAGAGACCTAAGAATTCTTAACTTATTTAACTTGTTAAATTTGGATCTCCACATGACTAAAACCATCAGTTAGACATTAAAATCACACTGAGTGTCACATTATTTACAACTATATACTGTTAAAAACCATTAAATATTTATTTTCAATTCAATTTAAAATTGCATGCGATTTGAACATCTAAGTTGATCATTTCCATCATGTGGGGAACACATTATAAAGGTTTGAGACCGAAACCATCAATTTTGAAGGTTGAGGACCTAAAACCCCACCCGTCACCAAGTGAAAGGTTAGGAATTACATCCTCTAATTTACCCAATTGTAAATTGAAGGACAAGTAAGCTCTTTTGTCTAGTTATCTATGATATGGTGAGGAATATGGATTTTATGTCATTACAACAGGATCGACATTCTTCATAAAAATTTGTGGGCAGCTACATGAGCTTTTTTTCTATAATCGCTATTTTTTTATTCATTTGCTAGATGTCCACGAAGATGGTTAGCGATTACAAATCTATGAGTACTGATCCTTCGCTCTATGTATGGTCGGTCATGTGTCGTAATTTGCATATAATTCTATGATCGTAAACTATTTATTGACTTTATATAAAATACACTGGCATAATATATATGATAAAAGTTTAATAGAAATTACGAAAGGCAGATTCACATGCACGTCTTGCTTTTGCTACTATTCAGAAGATCAAACAGTTGGGCAGCAATTTTGTTTCCTTCATCAAGCTTGATCTGATTTCCTCCATTTGTTCGGAGTTTTAGCTTTTACGAGCCTTGTTTTCATCTGTAATGGCGTTTTAGCCCTATCCCTATCTCGCCTTCTCTTTCTACTTCTTCAATCTTGTTCCCCCTAAGTGTTGGAATTCCAATCTTCTTCCATATGAAAAATCCCTTCTTTTTCTCCATTAGCTTTTCAATATGTCCTTCAAGTGTCATGCAATGGCTCTGCACCCTTAGAAAATTTTCTTTCAACCTCTTAATTTCCATTTGTTGCACGTTGATTTCGCGCTTTGACAGGCACCTGGCAGGGGCATCTAGCGCGGTGTTTGAACTAAGCATGCCACTGCAAGATCCACTGATATCAAGAATCTGCTTGCTGAGCTTGTTCTGCTCTGAGAAGAGAAGTTGGACTACAGCGCGAATGGGCAATCGCTCATTTTGAGCTGCATGAAGGGATGCCTCGGGTGAAAGTTTTCTGCTATCAATTAAATGACAGAGCCTGCTTCTCTCTAGCTTTGACACCCCTGGATGTGCCTGCCAGAATAATGAATCTTGATTAATTCCATAGATCCTTCAATTTTCATAAGTTCATCTGGGTTTATGTAGTCGAACCAGACTGAATCAGACCTAACGAAACATGCTGGTTCGGTCTGGTTCTACCTATATCTTAATCAGTGTTGATTTAAGAGTTAAGACCGAGAACTGTGTGGTTCTCGTCAGGTTCTCAGTTCTATATCCAAAATAGAAAAACCCAATTTTTTTAAAAAAAATATTCAATGTTTTGTTGATTGAATATTCAATGTTTTCTTCAGGATCAGACTAAAGAGGATTGTGGCACACCAAACAGTAATGGACAACACGTATAAAATCCAATGTTTAGCATCTCAGTAGCTTTTTGTCAGGATAAAATATATGTAAGCAACCTGACATAGCCACAGAATATAGAAATATTGTACCCTAGCAGCTAAACTGTTTAGTGAAGAATCTAGTGTTGGTGACAATACAAGAACTCCCACTAAAAGGGTCCACTTTTATCCAATTTGTGGACCAGAAAGAACCTTGAGATTTCTAAAATGCATTGTCTACCAATAGACTTAATAATCAATTGAGGGCTGTAAAGATCGTTCCTGAATTGGCTCTTAAACACACATTGACATAAAGTTAAATTTAGATGGTGACCGAAACAGAGAAATATCGTTCGAAATAACTTACTTTGAGGTAGGTATCAATGGCACCATACAGTCCATCATCCATGGTACGAGCATGGCCTGGAAGCGCGCTAGCAAGAGCTACAAATTCAGATAATGTCAAGTTGGAATCGATAGCGGCTTCTGAAAGGTAACAATCCACAAGCTTCACAACTTTAATAAGGGCAGCTACATTTCTTACAGCTTCATCTAAATTCATGAACCCTTTAACCAGCCGAAGAACAAGCTCGACATCAAGCAGTGTCATACAAGTGTGACTAAATGATGGTATCATCAGTTCTCTCAAGGAAGCCTGGTCGAGTTGCCATGAAACACGCTTTTCAAGCTCAGCACGATAAGCAGGCTTGACGTGAACCATGCTAGCAACGCGTAGTAGCCTTAACAAAAAGTTGCAAGGAATTGATTCCTTCTCTGGAGGAAGAATTCCCACTAGAGTTTCAACAAAGAACTTTTTCTTCATCCATGAAGTGGTAACACTCTCGGGGGACTTCTCAGCGTTCGCAATCAATATTTGACTTTCATCGTCGGACAGGTCGGGAAGCCATTTCGAAGCATAATGTGTTATAATTGAACCAATTAAATCAGGCCTCATTCCCTTTTCCTTGATGCTGGAGAGTCTCTTGACGAAATGATCCATGTCGAGAATGCAGTCTTCGTCGAACCAGCATAATTCAGAGTCGAAGTCTGCTGCCTTGCAAGAAAATGTGGTGTATTCAGGCGATGTTAGTTTCTGCATTTTGATATACTAATTTTTGGAGTTGGAAACGAGGAAACTTTTTTATGGTACAAATGGCTCTTTCAAGACACTGTACAATAGTAATTGGAGAAGTATGCAATTCACCTAATGTTAAGATATTTTATCCATGTATTGGATCTCTATGATCCCAACCGACCTATCCTAAGGTTGCGTTTTGTGTACCATATTACACCGTATAAAAAATATAGAATAAAATTAGAATGGATAGCATAGGTGTATGGTAATACGGTGGATTAAGGTAGATAAAAAAAAATGTCATATTTGTTCTACAACCATATAACATAATGTGGATGGTGAAAATGGATTTAGACCAATGCGATAAATAATATAAATTGCATTCTTTCGAATGAAGAACTAAAAAATAATATCCACCTTGATCCACGATTATACCATTCAACTATTACTATTCATTTTAATTTTATACTAAGGGTGTGTTTGATTGGAAGTACGGAAATTGTATATAAAGTAAATAAATTTTAGACATTTGAATTTCATAGAAATTATTTTTCTGAAAATTGTCAATTAAATGTGTTTAATTGACTTAATTTTCAACTTAGAAAATGTTGAATTTTCCATAAAGTTGAGTTTTGGGAAGTGTGAATTGTTTAGAAAATAAAAATTTATCCCTATAAAGAAAATGTTTTCCTTGATTTTTTTTTTTTTTTAACCATAGGCCCAGTTTTGGCTCAAGGCAATCTAGGCAGTGGCCTTGGACCTCAAGATATGAGGGGGACTCAAAAAAAAATTGAAAGCCCAAATAGAGTACTATTTGTGAAATTTCTTACATTAAATAGTGCAAATAAAGCATAACATCGTCTCCCTACCCAATAACGTCTTTTGATTTCTGATATAATCGATACTTTTGAATTTTTTATTTTTAAATATAAGATATTTTGAAAAATAAATGGTAGTCACTACCCCCATACTTCACTGGTTTTTAATTTCTTGAACATGAAAATTGATTCTCAAACGAATTAAATGATGAGTGAGTGCTATAGTATAATGTTCCTCATCACAAGAAAGCTATTTGATTTGCTCATGTTTGATGCTAATAAATTTGTTAAAAAAAAAAAATTATGTGTAGAGGTATCGTGATAATTTATTGTCTAGGACCTCAAAATTTTTAGGACCGTCATGGCACATGAACAACTTTTGGAAAATATTTTTCCTGGAAAAATTGTCGATCAAACACCCTATAAAGCCAAAAAATTGGGTCAAAAAATATTTTCTATGAAAAATAAAGTCATCAAACACAAGATTTCAATCTTATGAGGTGGTGAGGGGCGTCTCTTCGTCATTATAGTGAAAACCGGCTGTGGCAAAGTAGACATAGATTGGGCAATCATTATAAATATATGTGTAGGATTTGCTTGTTTTCTAATTTTATTATTGTTTATTACTACCATATGTAGGTATTAAAGCTTAACTCATAACGAGTATCAAAAACAAGGAAGAGGTAATTTTTTGGGGAGCAAGAAGACAATTTTTCAACCGTTGGTGCTATAAGTTGGGAACATGATTGATGCAAGGAGAAGGATAAGATTGTCAAGACAGTTAGATGTGTAAAGAGGGATCCAATTTAAGTCTCTATCAAGCATTTGTGGTGTTACAATGAGTTTTGTTCTTCACTTGACAAAGAACGAGCCATCATGTGTCATTGGGTGGAATATTTGCATTAAAATTGCATGTCCTGTTTCTCCCTCTCTTTTTATCTTTTAGTGGTAGATGAAATCATGTAAAAATATGGACAAAAATATTGGTACAGAAATATGGGACCATGGACCATGGTTGGTAAGAAATGAGGGACTATGCACTCCTAGTCTAACCAGGCTGCCGGAGAGCAATTAGTACTTGATCGAGCAGAAGCAGTTCGGTTTCAACATTCATGTATCATCGAAGCACGAAGTGAAACTTGTCATTTAAAATGAAATGCCCATTTTGATATTTGTATATGTATCGACACTATATAGATATGCCCCTCCCTGGTAGTAAACAAATGAAGAGATTTAGTAGAGTAGAACAAATGCCCATTGTGTGTTAGACTTCGATAAGTAATGTTGATGATAAAAATGACGTGGCAAACTTAGATCAACTTAAATGAAATTTAGTAGAGGAAATATATGAAAATTAATGATTAATTGCATTCAAAGAAGTTTTCTAGAGGTGTATTTGATGAATACATGAGCTCTATCCTAGGAGTGGACCATTTGTCTTTATTTATAGACCGAAAGACCATATCACTTGCCCGCTCAAAATCATTTCAGCTATGGTGCTAACCTAGAGGTGTGTGCTACCATCCAAAATCATGAACCCCTGATTGGTTGTTGAAGGTCGGCCATACAAGTCATCATGATATCTAGGTCGAAGCTATGGCATCAAGCAATGTTTACCTAACACTAGGTAACCATTATCAACTTGTGATTGGTCAAAAATAAGGTGCCAATATCATGGCCGCCACCTGCCATTCTGGGAGTGGCTGATAGTTAGGTGGGGGGTACTTTGTCAGTGATGATGTTCCTTCAAATTATGGTGACCATTGTTCGAGCTTTTCTCGTAGTCTGAGTTTTCGACCTATCGGTAGTATAAGAATTGTATTTCAACCTCTTATTTGTCGAGGTGAGAGATCGAACTCTAACAGTTATCCCCCAAAGGTTTGTACTCTACTTTCATAGAGTGTTGACATTAAATGCTTCATCGCCTAACCGTTTTAGATTCCTATTGAAAATGGGTGACAGCAAGTGTATTGAAATTTTCCCATGGGTGACAAGTGTCTACCGATAAATGGGGTGATGGTTTATCATCTCTTAAAGTTTCTTGGGGAAGTTTTTACCTTAAAACTACGTAGTTTTGACAGAATAAATCTGTGTCTTCAATTTGTCCTCCATTTTCTAATCTGGTGGTCCAAGTGGTACCCTTTGGGATTCCTGCCCTATTTATTTTCTTCATACCTTTTTATTTTACCACTTTACTTCTAAAATAAAGGAAAAGAAATTTCATAATATCTTTGTCATCACGTTCGTGGTTTTGTTTTTCGTGAGGTAGCTAGGTGTCAAAATTTTAACCCAATTACTTTCTTCATCATCATCTCTTTTCTCTCTCTTTTTTTACCTGTCTTTTTCCTAAGATGAGTTCGGACAAATCTAGAGTTTATTCTTGAAAAAATCAACAAGAAGAGTCAATTCATCCTTCCCCTATTTCCCATTCCAGCTCATCGTGAAATATTCTTCCCGATTCCCTTATCTGTTATCCGTCCTAGCAGTTCTTCTCTTCCTTTAGAGAAAGAAGATAACCCTAGCTGATAAGAGGCCTTAGGGATGAAGATAAGGATGAGGTGTCAAGTCGGAAGAAAGTAAAGTAGGCCACTCTCCAAGAAGGGAGTGGATATCTTCTAATATCAGGTCATTCGTAACAAAAGAAAAGATAAGTCATTGAGAGACAGATACATTATACCGAGCTCAGTTGAAATGGTTATTCCTGATCCCTTTGACCGAGTTGATGAGCCTTCGGACTCCAAGCTAAGGTTGCTCTTTCCTATTGTAGGTTTCTATTATCTTGGGGATTAGCCTCAACTCATCTCTGTCCTAATAGGTGGAGGACTTTGCTTGCTACTTTGTTGTTATGGCATAGGTTGGGCTTTTCTAAATTTGTAGATCAATTTAATTATTTATATGTCTTTAAGGAAGATGGGAGGGATTGAGGTTGGTACTATGTCAGTATGAAACCTAGGACTGGTAGTCATATTGTTTTAGATACTACGTCCTATGTCAAACAATGAAAGTATTTCTTTTATGTTAGAAGGTAATGGCAGTTTCACTCAACAAGGGTGGATAGAGACGACGTCATTCCCACGAGTTATCATAAACTGTGCAAGTGTCAATCACCCTTTTAATATTTTTTGTGTATTTTGACCTCTGACCATACATTTTTTCCTTGGCAAATTATACTCATGGCAAGGTAACCTCGGACATAAAATAGAAAGCGGGGGTCAGAGCTGACCAAGGATCAGAGATCGTGTAGCATCTTGATCTCAGATTCCAACTTGTTCCGAGTCTGGATAGTTATTTACAACTTCGTACATCAGCCTTCAAGAAATTTGTAAACTTCATTCTTTTCTTAAGTAAGTTATGTCTAGGCTGGTTTGATGAGTAATTGGTTCGCTTACAGGTTAAAGCATAGAGATGTTAGGATACAAAGCTTCTAAGGTAGCTGAGAAGCATACAACAGTTGAGGCTAAAAAGTCTTGAGAAATAAAGTCTCCTACTAAGGAATGGGGGCAGACCTCATTGGTTAGTAAAAGACAATCGACCACCTCAACCAAAGAAGATCTACCACAAATTGTTCTTCTTTACTCAACTACAACTATTACCTCTCCTCCTAGGGAGGCGACTACTGTTGCCACCCTAGCTCTTGCTAGTTGAACTTAAGCCGAAAATGAAATGCTATCAACCATATTATTCATTGCTACAACTTTGGAATTATATAATACAAGTGAATGCTCAAGAGAATGATCTAGAATGTAGCTGTTAGTTTGTTCGTGATTTAGTGGATCATGTCTTAGAATATTGTACAACAAATTAGGTGCTACCACTACAATTTAAACGGCATAAAGACAGCAAGGAAAGAGACTGATGATGCATTATTTGAGCTGATGTAGCAGCCACTTCAGGTCTGATATAGATAATGCTGATGTAGATAATTCAATTCTTAACACCTCCTTCAAGATGGATGGTACTGAAGTAACACCAAGCTTGTCTTTTAAGAAGAGAAACCTTGAGTGATTCAGGCCCTTGGTTAACAAGTCATCAATTTGGTCTAATGAGGGCACATATTTCACTTCAAGTTCCTTTGCAATGACTTTGTCTCTGATGAACTATATGTCCAATTCTATGTGTTTTGTTCTAGCATGATATACGGGGTTTGCAGCCAAGGCACCAGCACTTATGTTGTCATACCAAATGGTTGGAATTGTTGCCAGTGGTAGCTCTAGTTTTTTAAAGAGTGATTGAATCCAGGTGATTTCTGAGGCAGTTGAAGCAAGAGCCCTGTATTCTGATTCAGTACTGGATCGTACCACTACATGGTGCTTTTTTGAGGACCAAGCTATTAAGTTCTCACACAAATAAACACAGTAGCCTATGGTTGACCTTCTATCATCTGGGCAGAGGCCCAATCTGCATCTGAGTAGCCATTCAAGGTTAATCTGTCACTTCTTTGAATCCATAGTCTATAGTTTATTATCCCTTTGAGGTATCTCAGAACTCTCTTCAGTGCCTGCCAGTGTGACAGTGTTGGTGTTTGCAAAAATTGGCTCAACTTATTGACAACAAACGTAACATCTGGTCTGGTGTGTTGAAGATACTGCAGTCCTCCTACTACACTTCTGTAAGCTATGGGATCATTTAGTACTTCTCCATCAGTTTTGGACATTGACTTACCAGCAGGGATAAGTATAGGACATGATTTCAAGTTCTGCAGCTCAAACTTCTCAAGCAGGTCAGCAATATACTTAGTTTGTGTAAGATAAAGCCCTGAGTCATGCCACAGTACCTCTACTCCAAGAAAGTGATGCAGTCTCCCCATATCTTTCAGTGCAAACCTTTTGTTCAAGGTGTCTATGAATCCTTGCAATAAATCCATGTCATTGCCAGTTATTACAATATCATCCACATAGATGAGAGCAAAGATTATCTGTCTTTCATTTTTGAAGTAAAAAAGTAAAGTGCCTGCCACAGACTTTTGAATTTCCAGCTCAAGAATGTTGCCTTCAACTTGTCATACCAGGCTCTAGGTGCCTACTTCAAACCATAGAGTGCCTTGTTCAGTTTGCAAACGTAATTTGGCTTTGATTTGTCCACAAATCCTTCTGGCTGATTCATATAGACTGTTTCTTCCAGTTCACCATTCAAGGATGTATTGTTGATATCTACCTATTTGATGGTCCAATCTTTTGCAACTGCCAGTGAGAAAATTATTCTAAGAGTTGATGGTTTGATGACTGGACTGAGTGTTTCATAAAACTCAATGACGGGTTTGATGAAAGCTTTTGGCTACTAGTCTGACTTTGAACATTTGTACTGATCTATCTGTGTTATGATTAAGTCTGAATATCCATTTATTCCCTACTATGTTGTAGGTTGGTGAAGGAGGTACAAAATCCCAGGTCCTGGTTTTTATCAGAGCATTGAACTCTTCCTCCATAACTGTCTTCCAATCAACATTAATCATAACTTCTTCTACACTCTTAGGTTTTGAGTTATTCTCAGTTGATTTTCCCAAGTAAACCTTGGATTTGAACACCTCAGCCTTTTTCTTTAGTGGGATGTCCAACCAGATTACCTGCTATCTGTTGGGGCATTTTTTCAATCTCATTGCCATCTGATTGCTAAAGGATTTGATCATTTTGTGGCACATTGAGTTCTAGTATTGCAAGTTCTGTTTCAGCATTCCTTTCACTATCATTTCTATCAGGTTCACCAAGATTATCACCATGTAATATATTATCATACTAATTGTTATTTAAATCAGAAGATGAGTGATGTTTACACTAGTAGGACTTGAGGTAGGTGAAAGTATGATACTATTGTTTCAGATGCTGCTGGTTTTGGTTGATTCTTGGTAGAGAGTAATGACTCAAATGGAAACTCCAGTTCATTGAAGACAACATGCCTTGATATGTATATTATTCCAGTTAAACTTAGACACTTATAGCCTTTATGGGACTCACTGTAGCCAATGAAAGTGCATTTTGTGGAGTGAAAGCTGAATTTATGTTTTGATATGGTCTTAAGCAAGGATAGCAGACACATCCAAACACATTTAAGGCTTGATAATTGGGTTCTTTTCTGTTTAATACTTGATAGGGAGAATGCATTTTAAGTGTGGGTGTAGGCAGCCTATTTATGAGATAAATAGCAGTCTGAAAGGCTTCCCACCAATACTTCAAGGCCAGTTTAGCTTGAGCTAGGAGTGTAAGGCCAGTTTCAGTTATATGCCTATGCTTCCTTTCTATTCTTCCATTTTAGGCAGAGGTATAAGCACATGGGTGTCTGAACTCTATTCCTTCTTGTACTAGGAAGTTTGAGAAAGGTCTGAACTCTCCTCCCCAATCGGCTTGCAAGATTTTTATCTTGCTAGCCAGCTTATTTTCAACTAGTTTCTTAAACTGAATAAAGACATTCAAGGCTTCAGATTTTTGTTTTAAGGGATAGATCCAAGTAAATATGCTAAAATCATCTAAGAATGATATATAGTATTGAAAGCTTGAAGTAGTATTTAAAGCCTGAAGTTGACAAGATAGGTGCTTGTCCCCATATGTCTGTAAAAACCAATTCTAAGATAGTTTTGGCATGTGATGAAGACAGAGAAAATGGCAACAAGTTAGATTTACCAAGTTGACAATCATTGCAAAAATGGTTTGATATCATTTGATTTAACTTTCACATTACAGGTTTTGAGTACTTGTGTCATCACTTAAGCTTCACTTGCAGTACCACTTCCTTCGTTGCCTTGTCCTTAAAAAAACAGCAGTTAGAGTGAAACTCCATGTAAACATCATTGTCTGAAGTTAATTGGGAAACACTGATAAGATTTTTCTTGATCTCAAGAACATGAAGTAGCTTATTTAATACCAGAGTTTTGTCATTTAAAACTGGAATGTGTGTGCTGCCAAAATGTGAGATATGCAGCTTACTACTATTTCCTATCATGATTTTCTCCTTACCAGCATATTCATTGATTGAAATAATGTTCCATTTGTCTGAGGTAATGTGGTTGCTGGCTCCAGTGTCTGCAAACCAGGCTGGATCATTCACTATGTTGGGAGATGCAATGAGAGCTGTAGGTGAGGAGTTGTAGCCAACTCTTTGGCTTGGTGGTGTTCCAGTATGTGTCATCATATCTGAAGTTGCATATGTTGGACTTGTGACCAATTTTTCAACACACTTGACAAATAGGTCTGTTACCAATATGTAAGTTACTTCCTCTGTTTTTGCCCCTTCTTCCACCTCTGTAGCTGTTAAAATTGGTGAATCTTCCACACATGCCTTGTTTGTAAGATCTGAAACCATGGTGATTGGAACCAGATCTTTGAGAGAAATTGGCTGAGGTTTGATCAATGTTGATTCCTGCAACCTCATTTCTCAGTGAGTTGAGATGTTCTAATCTACTTTCATAGGTCATAAGTGTTGATTGAAGCTCTCCCTAGGAGATATGGTCCCTGCTGTTAATTTGAACAACAATGGGAGTGTAGTCTTCATCTAAACTGGCCAAGACTTGAGTAACAAGGTCTGTAGGAGAAATAGTTTTCCAAGTAATTTCAAGATTGTCAGCAAGTTGCTTCAATGAAGATTTCAAGTCCAGAACTTTAAGTATAAATCAAGATCAAGACAAAAGTTCTCCTCAAGAGTTTTTTAGCGGAAGAAATTTTTTTTTCAAGAAACTTAGAAAAGTTTCTTGTAATTTTCTAATTTCCTTTACAAATATTTGTTTTCAAATCTTTTAATTTCAAAATTTTTGTAATTTCAATTTTAATTCTTCAATAAATTTATATTTTCATCAAAAGTAAGTTTGATTTTATTTTCAAGTTCTATTTCATCCTACTACCTTGTCTCCTTATCTTGAAGAATCTTGAATAGTCTTGAAAGATAATGATATCCGCCAGCTATCCAAAATTAGCATATTCTTTTTGAAATAATGCTCCAACTTTTATAAAGTTGATTGAAATGGAATCTCCTTTATCAAAATTTTATTTATTATAGTTCTTTGACATTGTTTGTCTTTGTCTTTATCTTGAATGATGGAAATGCTGACAGAAATAGCTTTTGAAATAGAGGATATAATTGAAATAAAGGATTTCTTGAAGCATGAACACTGTATTCGTCTAAATAGTTGGGTCCGTATCGTCATTTTGAAGTCTTTTGACTATTTCTTGAGCAATAAGTTCGTCAATGTCTATCCTAAAGCAATCATCTTCATTACTCTAAGCATGGTCAGTTTCTGAACCTGATCTCGTTTGAGAAGAACTTGATTTAGATTTTGATTTATTTGAAGTTGATTCGACCAAATAAGCAATCCTTTCTGAAATGATTGCTAGTTCATCCGGTGTTTTGCGTTTAGAAAACATAGCTAATAATCTTGATTTTTCTTTAAGAAATTCAATTTGATTTTCTTGTTCTTTCTTTGAAAATTTTGGAATACCAATGTTTTTCTGCTCTTGAAACCATGAACAATCGGCTTTTGGGCAGCAATTTATCTCATGAAATTTGGACCACCATTTGACCTTGAGTCTCCGAATTATATGTTTGGTATTGAATTCAGAATTTGAATTTTGAACAAGAATGAAGTCTTTGCAGAAGATCCATGAAATTTTGAAGTTATAGGCGAATTGGAACAAAAGATTTTCTTGATGTTTTAAACATGTTTTTGCCTCTTTTTTGAGGAGTTCGAATCATTGACGAGTAAGACTAAGTAAAATCATCTCATCAAGTCCAAAGTATCCGAACCAAGTTTGAAACCATTTTGAAAAATTAAAGGGCATGCTTGGTTGAAAATAATAAACCAAAAGTATGTCACTGGTCTAAAGTAAAAAAGATGAACCAAGCATCAGGATAATCAAAATAATTAAAACAAGATTTGAATGTTTCATTCTTGGATAAACGCATTCTCTTCTCATCCTATGGGTTTTGTACCCAATTTTCATAAGACAATACCATTTGAATACTTGTTTTTGAAAAATCAATTTGTTTGGGTTTCGAGGGTTTGGAGTATGGGTTATGATAGCCGATCCAAATTTGGTAAAGATGGCTTCATAAAAATCTCTTGACATTTGATATTTTGGGCGGGTATGAAATAAAATTGAGAAGGAAGAATGTCTTGAAAGCATTCATTTAAAGATGAATACTTATATACCCATGAGGTTTCCATTTCAAGGAAGGGCATTTGAATAGGTTTAGTAAAATAATGAAAATATTTTGAACGATTAACATCAGGTAAGTTTCCAGAACTAAGTTGAACGACTTTTTTGAAATTTGAAGGTGAAGTTTCTAGTATATTGAAAATATCTTTATTTTGAAAATTTCCAGATTTTTGAAAAGTTGAAATGGATAGAGTGTTTGAAGCTGAATAGTTTTTTGAGAAGTAGAGGATGAACTATGCTCTTCACTTTTTTATCCTTGAATATAGTCTTCAATTGAAAGTGAAGGAATTGAAGTTTTCTTCTTATTCTTCTTAGAAGAAGAATCCATCTCGACAATCTCTCTTTTTTGCTCACAATTTTGATATTCTTACAACTCTCTCAATACAGTCTTTTCTCTATGAACTCTTTTGTAAGGAAATCTGCAAGAACATTAGCTTTTCTTGTATATATACTGTTTTGAAATCAAACTATGACAAAATAGCTTGTCATCTTGCAAAAACTTATTTGAAACAAGGTTTTTACATCTTTTTTTGTAAAATGTCTTCTAAAGCGTTGCAATCTGTTTTTATAATAATTTTTTTTATTGATTAGATCATCTTGAAATTTTGAAATACATAGTACTATTGATAAAATTTTGATAGTGGAATAGTTCTTTTGGGGTTCAATTCACACACTTGAGTGAAACCTAACAAACTGTTCTTGATGAGACTCTTTTGGAATCTGCTTTAACTTCCCACCAAAACCTATGTCTAACGCTGTTTTCGACAATAAAGGAGAGGCTAAAGGGTCAATAATTGATAAGTATTGGATACTTTTGACAGCTGTTTTTACTCTTTGGGATGACTAAGGTGTGCTCTGCAATCTACGATAGTGGATTCTTTTGCAGCCTTTAAAAAAGGGGAGCACAGAGTAGTCTGATATTTTTTACAAAATCAGCAACATAATTGACATTGCATAAAAAGCGCTGCAAACTTGTTACATCTAGAATTTTGTTTGGAAATTTATTAGTGAATTCTAGAATTCTTTAAATTGGTGTAAGTGTTCCAAGATGTATGTAATGACTTAAGAACCTTATACGTGTTTGACAAAGAATAATTTTCTTAGTTGAGGCAGCTAAACTATTATTCTTTATGATATGAATGAATGTGTTGAGATGTTTAAAATATTGTTCTAAATTCTCAAACAGAATTAGAACATCGTCTATATAAACAATAATAAAGTTTTAATAAGAATTGAAAATATCATTCATGATTTTTTGAAATTCTGAATGAACATTTTTTAGATCGAATGGCATATCATTCCACTCGTATTGTCCAAAGGGAACACTGGAAACGGTTTTGTATCTATTTTCTTCTTTAATTTAAATTTGCTAGAAATCTGACTTCATATCAAATTTAGAAAAGATAGCAGCTTTGAATAATTTGTTTAACGGATCTTTCTTTTGAAGTAATAGATATCTTATTCATTGAAACGCTTTATTGAGGGTTTTATAATTGATAATGAGAAGGGGGAAACCTTGTTCAATTTCAGCAGAATTGTTGACATAAAAAGCTGAACAGCTCCACGATGATTTACTTGGACGGATCAATCCTTTATCAAGTAAATCATTGATTTCATTGATGCAGTGATCAGCTAATTCCTTATTCATTTGAATTGGACAGAATTTTATAGGAATGCTTAACTCATGAAAATCAAAATTGTACGAAAGTGAAACGACGTGTTTCTTCTTATTCCAAAAGATATTTGGAATGGTAAAACATATTTCATTTTCAATTTATTTTTGAAAAATTGAATTTTTTTTTTTTCTTTAATTGCTCTTCAATTCTTTGAAATTTAATTTCTTCTTTGAGAAATTGAATATGTTTTTTTTCTTAAAATTTATATTATCAATAATTTTTGAAATAGATGCTTCTTTTAAAGAATTAATATCCTTATAAGAAGGGGGATTTGTAAATTTAAAAAATATTTCTTGCTTAATCTTTCCTTTCATTGGACATTTGTTTGAATAATGACATGTTTGATTACATTTCCAACAAGTAATTTTTGAAGTTTTAGGAGTTTGTTTCCTAAAAGATTTTCTTTTTGAATGATTAGAATGATATTTTTGAAAAGATTTTTGCTTTTGAGAAAATCATTGTTTTTTGAAAAGATCTTTTTTCTCAAATGAGTAGGAAAATTTTTATTTTTCATTCTTGAAAATGGAGGAATGATTTTCCCAAAACCATATTATTCACAGTAATATCCAAGTTCTTTATGACTTTCTGATCTTTCTGATTTTAATTTTGCTTTGATTTTGAAATCATTGCAGAGTGTTAATCATTCTTTATTAATAAAATTAATAATATCGCCATAAGTAAGGATATCATAAGGAATTGTGTCATTATACTGGAGTTTAATTGAATTCCTAACTCTTTCAAGAAAGAGCTTTTGAAGTCCAAAATTGAATCTTTCTTTCCAAATAGATTGATTATAATCTTCTCAGATAAAAACTCTGATAAAGAACATATTCTTATACCAACGAAAATCATGAAGTTTTGGACAATTGAAATTTAAAAGTATCTCGGATGTTCTATCTTGAAGAAGTGCAAGAGTACCAATAAAATGTTTGAGTATTGAATATACAAGAGTATTGATACTATCATTTTGACGTTGAGTACTAACAGCATACTCAATTTTGCTACGATCGTCATCTATAAGATAATTTTGCCAACAGTGCTTAAGTTGCCCGGTGAAGCCACAAATTATATTACAAAAGGCAATATGAGAATTTATTTCTTTACATATATATGCTACATGACATACAGCCATATCTTCGAATACTTGAATAATTTGAGAGTCTGTCAATCCATCTAGATTCCATTTGATGATTTCATCACCTGTATAGGAAACTTGAGGTTTCTTATTTTCCTCATTTAGCACATTAGGATAAGAAGGACGATAATAGTAATTTGAAAATTTTGAGTTTTGACCTTTCAATTTATTGAATTAAGAAGGCTCATTTTCAATAAATTGTTCTTCAAGATCCTCAAAAGTATCAATAGTATTGATATTTTTAGAAGATCTAAGTTTAGAAATTTGAAAAGCAAGTTCTAGTAAAAATTTTGAATCAGAAGATAAAGAATCTCGTTTTAATTTAGGAGTAATTTTTGGATCAATAGGTTTGAAAATAGTATCTGATATCTTCTTCTTATCATTAGATGAAGATTCTTCAGATTCAGAACTGTCTTCAATTCTATTTTATTGAGAACGGACAGACTGAAGAACAATATTAGTATAATTGTTCTCATTTGCTGTAGGAATAGAATCATCTAACCTTTCAGGAGAGATAGGAATTTTCTTGAGAGGTGATGCAATGATTTCGGTGTTTCCTTGATAAACGACTATTTCTTGCATTGGAGGATGTTCAGATTGAAAAGTTTGCCCTGAAGGAATTTTCCGCGTTTTTTTTTATTCTCTTGGGGTATTTTGAATAGATTTGACTTTTGAAATCTTTTTAGCAAATACTTTGAAATGTGCCCAGTTATAAAAACTTAAATCTTCAGAAAAATCATAAAATTCTTCTCATAAAGATTTAATTTCGTCTTTTGAAAACATCTTTTTGAGAGTATGACGAAAAGCTTTGACAACATGAGTTTGATCTGTTTTGAATTCATTTCTTCGATCTATGTTAGAAGAAATGACATTACATTGACTATCCAATCTTTCATATGGATTAGGCAACATGTTAGACAAAGTTAGATATTCAGGATACTCTAAATCATCATCTTTGTCAGATATATATTTAATCTTTAGAACATTAAGATTGAAATCAACACCTTTGGTTTTTCAGGAGAAGTTGAAAACCTAGAAGCTTGTAAATGAATTTCAAATCTTGAAGAATATGACATTTGAAGACCTTTTGATGTAGATCCATCAAAGATCATCTTAGCATGTCCAGAAATGAAATAATTTGATTTGAAGTATTACAAACCGGAGTAGGAATTGAGTTTTGAGCATTTTCAAAATCCCATTATAATCCTCTAGATTGAATATTCCATGATATATCCTTTTAGGAATCATGGTATTTGAATGAAGAGGATTAACCTCTACAAGAAGGCTTCCTTCTATTAGAGATGAGGGAATAGCTCGAATATTGAGTAGAATGTTTATAAACTTAAAATATATTCTATATATTAAAGCAAACGATTTTGAACGATCATTTTGAAGACAAAAAAAATTCTTTGTTTGAATATATTATAAGAAAAGAAATTCTTTGTTTGAATATGAGAATCAAGCCCTTGTTTGAGCCCCATTTTGAAGAAAATGCATTTTTCAAATAGTGAATTTTTTATTTTATTTTTTTAGAATGTGTGGTTAAAACGTAAGAAAAAAAAATTCGATTTACGTATAAAATTATTTTATTTGAGAATGTGTGGTTTAAAATAAATATTGAAAAAATGTGACTCAAACAAGAACTAAGAGCATTTAGAATAGCTCCATCATTGAGGCTGACTGTAAAATCTGGATAACAATTTGAAAAAATAAGACCACTTTCTAAATTTGATTCTAAAACAAAAAGTAATAAATGTTCAAATTTGATAAATCTCTTATCTCTGAGAGTTAAGAAATATGAATATCTAAACTAAGTCGAAACAATGGCTCAACAGTAATTTGAATAAGTCTCACATGAAGATAGTTAAGTTTTCTTCTATAGGTTTGAATAGCATCTTTTGAAAATAAATTTATTTGAGATGATTGATTTTTTATAGCAATAGTTTGCTCAAAAGTTTTGATAACATAATTTTGAGTGATCAAACTTTCCTATTTCAATTTTCATAGATAGAACTCGTCTACCTTTGAAATAGTCTAGTTATACAATTTTTATTCAATCTTTGCAATTTGAAGTTCATGAGAATTGAATGAATCTATTGATGCATATGCATGATCTTGATCAATTTCTTTTTCATCTTGAAAAGTGTTTGAAAATTTTACAATTCTATTTCTAGAACTATCAGATCTCCTAAACCAATTAGAAATTAAAGACATAATTTGAATAAAATGAAATCATAATGATTTACCTCTGTAGACCCAATGTGTTTGGAATAGTCCAAATCCAACCCAACCTACAACGGGACTACCCTACGCTCTCTCTCGACTTCACGGACTGACCAATGCTATTCAACAGGCTCCAGGGTAATCAGCTACTCCTTTGACACTGTACCTATAATAGTACAATCGATACATACATACATATATATATATATATATACACACACACACACACACATCAAAGTACTATTGGAAAACAACTTTTCTATAAAAAAAAAAACAAAAAAACAAAAAAAAACAAAAAAGTGTGTAAACTTTGTATACAGTTTTATAATCAAATTACGTCAATGGCTATTGACTTTTGAGTGATTGGATATTAATCACTAAAGTTATTTTATACGATTTACAATAATAATAACTCGCGAATTGTTATAATAATAGTCACTAGTAAATATAGATAAATATTAAATTCTACGGATACCATTAAGTGACAAAGTATCACTAAATGATGTTAAATATTAGGAATGTGCTACTTGTACATGGCCAACTGGCCTCCCCAGTCCCCATGGCGAATTGAGATATGTTGTCCAATTTATTGTTCATTCAATTAATTATTGACACATCATTTAAAATTAACATGTCACAAATCTGATGGGTTAGTGATGAAGTCAATGAGTTTAAATTTGAGATGACATGTTAATTTAAAAATAATGTGTCAATAGTTAAATGAATGGACAGCAAATTAAACAGCAGATCCCAACTCCCCTATAGCTGGGGTTACAAGCCAGTTGGCCTTGTGCAAGCAGCAAAACTCAAAATATTATACCATGTCAGCAAAATAAGAGGATTAGGAATTGTGGATTAAAAGCCCTCGTATGAGAAAACGTAATATGGCTTTGAAAGCATATACCTGTGTACCAACTATTATATCTTGGATCAAGCTACACGTACCTAACTTTTTACCTAATGTTTCACCGAATTGACAAGTGACGAGCCTTATCTTTACAAAAAAGGGACTGCTTCGAAGGAAAAAAATAGAATAAACTAAAACCATTTTCGCGAAATGAAATAAATAAATATGCATATTACGCCTGTAGAAGACTCGAAATGATGGCTTAAGTCGAAGATAAGCCTATTGGTTCCCGTTATTAAAAAAATAAAATAAAATAAAAAATTCTTACAACAACACTAACCAAGAATTTATAATAGTAAATCCTATCTATTACCAAACCATCTAACAAATTCTTCAATCTTTCCTTACCCTCCTGTTTTGCAAGTTATGGGATAATATTATTACACATTTCGAGGAGACGAGGGTTCAGATGATGTTTTCGCAGAGTCACCTTCAGTAGGATTTATTGTCGACCCACTAGCAAGAGAGCCATTGCCCTCATTTTCATTTTGAGAAATAACCGTCTAGAACTGTCGACGAGAAAGGTAATCCTTCTCAAGTTCTTCTTCTTGGCGCAGTGCAGTGAACTGGCCATCTAAAGACCTGGCTGCCGCTAACCATATAAGTACAATCACGAGGAGTACACCTCCTAGATATGGAGTTGAATTTGCGAGTGACCCAAAAGATAATATCATGAACTGTTGAATCAGAGCACCTCCCGACTTCCCCAAAGGATTGCAGACGACGTCAATTGCTGCCTTCCCTTTAACCTGATTCAACAACTCAAACAATTAGAAGTGCTCAAGGTGGTTTTGGATATAAGGTCGAGCATTCTATTAGCATCTAAAAGAGGAAGATAATTTATACACATTCTAGCTTCTCTAAAACCCAAAACTTGCAATTTCATTATCTAAAAGCTTAAACCGTTACGAAAGAGGATACATTTAATTATTTAAATTTGGCCTTCAGAGTGCCGCCACGTGTAGGCCAAATTTAATTTTTTATCAAATGCCTAAAACATGCATAATAAATGGATCGCAGTGAGACTTGGACTTAGATCTCTCTGCCTGCTCTAATATCATAAAATATTTTAGAACTTTGACCGTAGTACTAATTTTATAACTAACAAATACGTTATAAAACTATGAATGATAATTGTTGACAGTAAAATTACGATCTTCTCCTAAACTCACTAGTTTTGATGCTTAAACTAAAGGCAAAAGGGGAAATTGCTATTAAAGAAGGAGATTTGAATTTTGCATTGTTTTCTCCTTAGGATAGAGTATTTATAGATTCCTTCAAAGTTTGGGGGCAATTAAGTCATTCTAGAAGGTAACAGGCAGCAGTTGTTTAGTGGTAAATTGGTAACTGATTCATTATATATTCACATATCAAACCTTGGTGTCCTCGTCCAAAGGAATGTAAGCCATTTCCTTGCATGGATCAAATAAGCTGTACTTCGCACTCTTACTGAAAATGTTCTGCATTGCTCCCACATACACAGCTGCTAAAAGTGGAGTCATCCCGAATTTGGCAAGAGCAGGAGCAAAAGGGTCACCAAACAAAATCAGGGAGAAGAAACCAACTCCTGTGAGGAGCAAGACCGTGGGTGTAATCTTTGCGGCCACTCCCCAACCATATTTGTCGAAAATCCATTGGCTCACTATCATCATCGTGAAAGTTGCTATTCCGGTAGCAGTCGAGAAGTCGCCCATGAAGGATGAATATTCATTTGGCGTTGGAAACTACATAATTTAGAGACCATAAGAACTAGAGATGATATATAACAAACAGAAGTC
>CAIGRR010452066.1:0-16964 GCA_903798365.1 Fraxinus sp. 1973-6204 | reverse complement strand
TCAGGTAGTGGAGGGGGAGGATCAGGTCCGATCATAGTTCTTTTCTTCACATCCCGAACTTCTCCTTCTTCTCCATTGCTACGAGTCTTGGACGTATTATTTTTTCTCTTTTTCACCCCAGAAGTAAGACCCTACAGTTGACATGACAAAAACTCTAATAAGGAAGATCGTTTTAGTAGAAGGTTTGATATTTGTTAAAGGAGACCACGTTACGAAAAGTTAAAGAATAAGAAGGAGTTAGAGAGAAGGTTACTATTCATAGGTTTCTTGAACTGTGATTCATCCCACGGTAGTTCTTCCTCGAATGAAAACCGATATTTATCCTCACAAGCACGGATTTTCTCCTCCTCCTTATCCTTTTCTCCCTTTTCCTGGTGTGAAAACATTATATTAATGTTAGAAGAACTGGGTTTTTCATCTCTATTTTCCTTCTTGGTGTAACTTTCACCAGACAATAATACTTCTTTATCAAATATTTCTGCAGCTCGTTTTGTAACATTCTTCAGAAAATCGATCATAAACCGATTACCGTCCGATTTAACGCCCACCATATCGTCCTCTGTTAATTCCCTCATTCTTGTTTTCTTTTCTTCCATTGTTTAAAGCAAAATAAAATTGAAAAGAAACTCAAGAAACGAAGATTGAGAATGATGTAGTTAGTTTTGCAGTGGCTGAAATATATATATATATATTTTGGAAGGAGGAGGAGTTGTAATATTTAATTTCCTAGTCAGAATAGATAAAGTTACCAAATTCTTGTTTCAGTACATAACTCGGACATCAGAATTATAAACTTACCAAATTTCCACGCTACAATAATTCTTTCAAATACCAAATGAATAGAAACACACAATTAATTAACTAATTTGAAAACAACAATGTTTAATTATAAATGACAGTTAAGAGGGAGACTTTGCATTGATTGTGAAAAGTATAATTTTAAATGACTGGACACGAGCTTGGAAAAATTAAAATAATTTGAACGCTACGATATAACAACCTTACCAATTTTATATCTTCAAGAAAAAAAGTTTAGGGGTGTGTCCTGAATTGAAATTGTGATGGATTTTAAAAATCATTCTAAATTGAGGTGTCTTCAATTGAGATTTCAATGAATTTTTATGAAATTCGTTAAAATTTAGGTGTTCCCAATTGCAATTTTAATGAAATCTTTCAAAATTTAGGTATATCCTCGATAACTGGTAGATTTATAAATTTTTTATTAATGGTTGGATTTTAAAAAGGTTTGGATGAATTTCAAGCTTAAAAATACATATAACAAAATCTTAATTGAGGACATCCCCATTACTATCAATTAATTTTAAGTCAAATACGAACCATTTAAGAGCTTATCTATTTGCATATACGTATATGTGATCTTGCTTCGCAATCGGGCCTTACAATGAGCTCAATTTAAGTTCGAATTATGTTGAAATTCTTATCTAAGTTTGTGTATCAACTAGGGCTAAGATCGATCGCGGGGGTATTGAATTGGAAATAAGTGAATTTCAATAAGTTCAAACACAATTATTCACTATAATTAACAAACTAAGATTAATCTGAGTGTCACAAAAAATTGTATAGTTTTCAATTAAAATTGAAAGATGGTGCACTTTATCTTGCTAATGATGTCTTTGATGAAAAGAAAAGAAAAAACACTCATATTTGTCAAAAGTGCTGCAACTAACTGAAAAGAAGTATAATTATGACCCATGACCACCATTGACTTATCTTTTCATTGACTCCAAAAAAAAATAAATAAAATTATCATTATGTTCTTATTGCTACATTTACGTAGAATTCTATTATTAGTCATGATCTGCCCCTTTTTTTTTTTCTCTATGATGAGACTACGAAAATAATAATTTAATTAATTACTAGCTAGTTACTTAATTTTCCTTAGGTAGTTTTTCTTTTTTTCTTTTTTTTCTTTTTTTTACGTAGGAACCCACATTCACTACTCGTGAATGCGCACTGGGTAAACCTCGCTTCATGTGCAGTAGTCCGCAAATCACACATAATAGATAAACAACACTAGGCAAGCCCGGTGCGACGAGCTCGACCGAGGAAGAGGAAGTGTTGGCAGGAGATTTGAACTCGTGACCTTCGGTCTCCGCGTTCACCTGTCCCACCAACTCGGCCACCCCCGAAAGGATTTTCCTTGGGTAGTTGATTTTAAAAAGAGTCGGTTCAAGCATTACACAAATTAAATATAGTTGCCTAATATTCCCTATTTATCGAAGTCTGAATATTTTAAATTTTATGTATTTTAGTATTTACTTTTTCTTATGAAAAATTCTGTCGATAATTCTACGATGGACTTGCAAATATTCAACATATATTGTTTAAACTGGGAAAGAGCGGAACAACCTAATGAACAAGTTCCTTAAAATAATGCTACATTAATGTTATTTCTTCCTTAATTTAGGATTAGTGTGTCGCATTTCGCCCCTATCCTATTGTCATCCATAAGAGCAAAATCACTATTAATTCCGTGCAAACAAAACCAGAATAGCTGCTGCTAATTTCAAGGTAACCTCACTAGACAGAACAACAATTCTTCTTCGATTCGGACAGACCACAATTGCACCACGTTCCCAATTTCCAAGTCATTCCTGTTAGGTCCAATTGGAATTGTATTTGTCATTGGCTTTATCCGTATCCAAAATCTAATTATTTGAGTTGTAATACAAGTCATAAGAGTCTCCAAAATATAGGTTATTTGAGTTATAATTAGAGTCAAAAGAGTCGAGGTTGGTACAACACCAAAAGGAGTTTAAGACAATTTAAGAAGATAAAAAAAAATGGACCTACAGACGCTAGCTAACCACTGGCTTTCCTACTCGAGCGACACAAATTGAAGCAGAACCTTGATGCTAGCCGACGCTAGCATAATGCGCGAGCATTGTGGGTAAATCCTGTTTCGATTAAACAGTTTATTTTCCTATCGTATTTCACCCCTAAACACTTCATATTATAAATACTCAAGTCTAGATATAAATTAGTTAAAAAAAGAAAAAAAAATAGTGAATACGATTTTTCATGAAGATTATTAGTCCAAAAGTTTTTACTTTTATATAATTTGTTTCTTTTGAGAAATTCTGTTGATAATTAATAATTTTATAAAATTACAAAGGGTTAGTAATATTAACAGCAAAAATACTTTTACAAAATTAATTTATCAAAGAAAATTTCGCCAATAAATCAATTAATAGAAATATAAAAATTTATAATAAGGAAAAAATTATTTATATATTATCATTAGTATCTACGTATAGGGTTCGTATATTATCGTGTTTTCTTTTCGGGCACAGTATTTTCCTTCAATAACCAAGTCTCCTATGACTATTACATTAGATACCGTAGTAAGGAAAAAAAAAGAGGTAAATCTTATCAATTATAATGTATTCATTAGGTCCCTCTTTGGTAGATATTTTAACCTAAATTTTAATTTAAATCAAAGTTAATAATTAATATTAACCACACATTTTATGAGACCTACAACTTTTCAATCATACATTTCATTATTTTTATCAAAATTTATTGAAAATCTGATTTTAATTCCCACCAAATAGGGACATAATATATTTGATCAATTAGAATATATTAACTTCTCCACAAGACTCCGAAGTTGATAAACATATACATATATTCTGAATTGAAATATGTTATCCAATTTACTGTTTATCAAATGAGTAATGTTATTCATAGTGAAGACTAACGATAATTTTTCTACATGTCATTTATGTAGAGGCTTGTGATTTGATACACAAGTCAATAAAAAACTACCACATTAATGCACCAAATCACAAATCGTCGCATATATGCCACGTAGGAAGATTACCGATAGTTTTAACAGCAAATAACATTATTCTTATCAAATTAGTTGTTGACACATCATCATTTTAAATTAACATGTTCAAATTTATCTAACTACTCCTTATGTTTAAAAGTATGTGACATTTTAATGTAAAATGATGTATCAATAATTAATTGGTGCATGACAACAAATTGAACAGCAAAAATTGGATTCAACTCATATATTCTATAGAAAATTATTAGAACTAAATCTGAATGTTGTGTAGCCAATGCCCATGCAATCTCCCTAGCACTAATTTTGAACATATTACTAACCATTCCACATTAAATATTTAATCTTTCAATTAAGCTATAAAGTGGGATCTTGCTACTGCTTAAAATCACTCACCTAGCTACTGGCCTATACTACTTTACAAGTGATAAGAAAACGGTTAAAATGAGGGTCCTAATTCCTAATTGTTACCTGAATCTGAAACTATATATCAAAGAATCGAATTGTCTCAAACATTTAAATTAATTTTCGACTTTACTTCTCCATTCAAAGCACTGGCTTGATGATGGAAACTTGCTATTTACCAGAATTATTGCTTAAAATACTGAAAAAAAAAAAATGAATTAAAATCCGGCGTCAATCTTGGGGGACTCCTTTTCTCTTCCATGTGAGGACCAATACACATTAATTCCACCACTGACCACCCTCCTTTTACTTTATGTCATCCCTTATAATTTATTAGTTTACCTATAGAAAAAATATACTATAATTTCCTATATATGAATTCCCCTTCACCTTCACAAATCATAACCATTTATATTCATTATATTGATATGGCTCCTATAGGTGACAATGTTGTGGTTTCTAATATGAAGCTTGAAAGGATGCTTAGCATGAAAGGAGGCAATGGAGAAGCTAGCTATGTGAACAATTCACAGGCTCAGGTTTCTTACAGTACCCTTTCTTTCTCACTTCACACCTCGGAATGCACTGTTCTTGTAGAGATAAACGCGCGTTGACATCTTCTTAATCCAAAATAAAAGGGTCTGGAGGAGGAATTTTTTTTTTTTTTTTTTAACTGTACTATACCCTATATATCTTTAGTTTTCTAACTCCATTTTATTGTGTATAAAGGTGTCCATATGCTTTGGTTTTGGGTTCTATTAAAATCTTTTAGGGTAAAAAAAACCCTTGTCACTCACGATGTTTCATGTTGGTTTACATCTTCTTAATCCAAAATAAAAGGGTCTGGAGGAGGAAATGTTTTTTTTTTTTTTTAACGATACTATACCCTATATGTCTTTAGTTTTCTAACTCCATTTTATTGTGTATAAAGGTGTCCATATGCTTTGGTTTTGGGTTCTATTAAAATCTTTTAGGGTAAAAAAAACCCTTGTCACTCACGATGTTTCATGTTGGTTGTTCAATTTGATTTCAGTTTAAATAAAACCCTAAATTTTTCTAGCAGAATGTCTAACATGGGAGACGTTCATATTGATGCCATCCATGTCATATTGTCGTCTTCTACACGGCACAAGAACTAACCAATTATAAAGTTAAAAGAGGAAGAGAGGGTATTTTGAGTTGCATATATAAATCTCCTTTATCTAATCTCTGCAGGGGCTACATGCTCAATCAATGCTCCACCTTCTTAGAGAAACCCTCGACGGCGTCCAGCTATACCCGGCGGCAGACACCCCTTTTGTAGTGGCGGACTTGGGCTGTTCGTGTGGGACCAACACCATTAACATGATTGATGTTATAATCAAGCACATGACGAAGCGATACGAGGCCATGAGTCATAACCCGCCGGAATTCTCAGCCTTCTTCTCCGACCTCCCTTCTAATGACTTCAACACTCTCTTTCAGCTTCTGCCGCCCTATGGCGGCAGTAGCATGGAAGAATGCCTAGCTTCAGACGGCCACCGCTCTTACTTTGCTGCTGGAGTTCCGGGTTCTTTTTACCGGCGGCTCTTCCCAGCCAAATCTGTCGATGTTTTTTACTCTGCATTTTCTTTGCACTGGCTTTCTCAGGTTATTCTTATGCAAGTCTTGATATAGATACATTCTATATATCTCACTAAGACAAATTCTAGGTTTCTGATAATAATTGATTAACCTTTTTTCATTATGCAGTTTTTTTTTCCCTTCTTTTCTGCACCTTCAGTTGAAGATGAGGCCAAGCCCCTCTTATATGTTATTTTCAATTTTCATTATTAATAAACATGCCATTTATAGTGGTTGAACTGAAAAAATGTTGATTTAGGGTTTGAAAATGCTTGTAAAAGCTACTAACCTTTCCTTTTTTTCTTTTATTTTTGGGGAATGGTAAAAAAGGTCAAAAATAATGGCCCCTGGTTTGATCAAAACCACTTCTTGAACTTATTGTCCTTTTCTTCCCTTTATTGGTGTAGAGCTATGAATGATGAATGCATGGGAGAGGGTTTGAATTCTTTAGATGAAATCTCAGTTTCTTTTTACCTTTCTAGCTTATATTGGAGATTCTCGACCTGCATGTATATTATCCTTCAACAGAGAGATGAGAACAATTTAATGAGTATACTCTATTTTTGTTGGCGTGTAATGTAGAAAAGTCTATTTTACTTATAAAATCTTCTGCGAATAATTTTTTTTTATCACTGACGGAAATCGAGGGTTCGGTGATAGAAAAATTTGTAAGCATCGACGCATTTCATGTGGTATTTAATATGTATTCATTTTAGTACCTTTCTAACTATATTATCCTTCAACAAAGTGATTAGGTCAAAGGCGTGGAAAAATCAATACAAATGTTAACTTTTACTGTAAATTTTTTATGTTGTTTGACTTATTAGGCTCATTTAATCAAGTTATATTATGGATCCTAGGTTCCTGATATAGTACTAGATAAGAGATCAACGGCATACAATAAAGGAAGAATATTTATCCATGGTGCAAATGAGTGCACTGCAAATGCATACAGAAATCAATTTCAAACTGATTTAGCCATGTTTCTAAGATCAAGATCAGAAGAAATGAAAAGAGGTGGATCCATGTTCTTAGTTTGCTTGGGGAGGACTTCTGTGGACCCTACGGACCAAGGTGGGGCCGGACTTCTCTTTGGTACTCATTTTCAGGATGCTTGGGATGACCTTGTTCAAGAGGTAATTAATTATAATTTACTTATAATTTATCTTCCATGATTGCCATCATGCTTGAATATTGTTACTAAATTCGTCGAGTTTTTGTATAATAAACTGTTGCGACTGTATAAATACTATGTATTTATTCATATTTATACCTTCAATACTTTCTCTTGTACACTCCACTAATTATTTGACGTCCATCTTGCATGCAGGGCCTAATCACTAGCGAAAAACGTGACAACTTCAATATTCCAGTATTTGCACCAAGTCTACATGACTTCAAGGAGGTAGTCGAAGCCAATGGCTCATTCATCATCGACAAGCTTGAGGTTTTCCGAGGAGGAAGCCCTTTGGTGGTTAGCCACCCCGATGACACAGCTGAGATTGGTCACGCCCTAGCCAATAGCTGTCGAAGCATTAGCGGCGTTCTAGTTGATGCGCACATAGGTGGTCAACTAAGTGACGTGCTCTTCTCTCGTGTCGAAAGCCGAGCCACAAGCCAAGCTAAAGAGCTACTAGAAAAACTTCAATTCTCTCACATAGTGGCATCNACGTGCTCTTCTCTCGTGTCGAAAGCCGAGCCACAAGCCAAGCTAAAGAGCTACTAGAAAAACTTCAATTCTCTCACATAGTGGCATCGCTTTCTTTAGCTTAGTGAAAAAAAAAATAATAATAATGAGAGAGAGAGTGATGTGCATAATATAGAAGGGAAAAGGAATGTGTTTTCCTTCATCTTTTCTCCTTTTGTACCCTTAATCCAAACAAAATAAATGAAGTTAGGGAAAATATTTCATTCCCCTTCCTTTATAGATACAACATCATTGTCTCTATGTATTATTCATTTTCAGATACCTGTAATGTATAGATGACATTAAATGATATGTCCAATTAAATGGCCATATATCATTACATTTAATTGAACCAATCATCTAAACGTGCTACATATCATTATTCTTCTCATGAATATGTCTCCTGTGGATACAGGATGAATATTTCAGCAACCTCTGGTGATTTGAAGCTCACCTTCTTCTTCATCTTTCCACTTTGATTTTTGCAAAGTGATGAATTCTCCAGCTTCCCTTTTTCACTTTCATCAATTTTCATTGAAATTTCCGAAGAAATATTGTCTCTAGATTCAGGCACCAAGTCTTCATGATCTCCTTCAAACGATGGATGAACCCTATTGGAAGGACATTGTTTAGGCACATTAAAACCTGGTGATGATAAAATCCACTCTTCTAGAGTTAACACTTTACAAGTATTCTTCCACTGCTGCTGCTGCTGCTGATGTTTTTGCTGATTTTCTTGTCGATGGGATTGCTTCTTCTTTATTTTCGACGAGGCCCATAAGCATCTTGGCTTCATACATTCCAACATTGATGCTGTTAGGCTGCCATTTTTGTCATCAGAGTTTTCCTTGGATAATCCACTGGACCGAAAACCGCAGAAATTTGATCCCATTTTTACTCGAAGGAAGGAAATATGAACATGTTGTAGATAGCTGAGACTGATTGGATTATAAAGGAACCTTTGACGGGATCTACAACTTGAATTTTCATAGGAAGATACTGTCTGATAATTAGCAACTTGGATAAGTCTGAATCAAGGCAATTACACATAGTATATACCGCCTAACAAATGGATGGCTTTTATTCCTAAGTTAGAAGTAATATATATAAACATTTTTCATGTTGTACAAGGAGGCATTGGAGTTAATTAATGAACACTGTCGACAAGGAAATTTTTTGTAATAGTTTGAACTCGACAAAGTAAATTTTTGGCTTCTTATTACGTGACTATAGCACGGGTTTTAAGATAGAGTTGGGCAGTGGGTAAGATGAGACTGTATTTTTTCATGTGTCATGTTTAGTACACGAACTATTGGTTACTATTAAAGAGAAAATAATGATCAATAATTAAGGAAGGTGTTTCATAACTAGGATTGTTTATTATCGAGCAATATTTAAAAAAAAAAAACAAACAAACAAACCTTTATTACTATTGAGACGAGTATAACATTTGTAGTAGTGCCCAACATATTATTTGGGAGAATGAAAAAAAAAAAGGGTAAAAAATAAAAATGTGATCCACAATGAAAAACAGTTAATTGGGGTGAGAGAGGCTCGAACTCTCGACCTCAGGATCACTCTTTAAGCTATGAGACCTACGCGCTAGCCAACTGCGCCACCACCCCTTTTCTGTTATCATCCAAATATTATTTACTTGAGAGAGATTTCTAAGTAAATTTGACTTAAAGTTAAATTTTCGAAAAAGACACATTTGATTTTACATATAACTTATTTTGGTGAAATTTTCTTCGAACAATTTTCTACGAATTTATCTACAAGTAATCTAAAATTATTCGTTGAAAATTAAATTCTCACATGCATGCCAGTTTTTTAAAAACTCATTGTCGAAGAAATATAAATTTCGATAATTTATGAGTTCTTAAATAAACTAGTTTGACGTAGGGTTCTCTATTGACGTTTAGACAATTGTGTTGGTTCCATAAAAAATTACACGCCAAGGTTTTGATTAAAATATGAATCTATTTTATACGTAAAAGTGAAGAATTGAAAAAAAAAAAAAAAATGAATAAGGCTCCGTTTGATAGCTTTAATTTTCCATGAATCATTTTCCACCCTTAAAAAGGTCTTTTCTAAGTAAAATTTGCCATGGAAAAATTCCCCCCACCCAACACGCCATTTTTCCTTGATTTTAGGGAATGAATTCCAGTTTTAAAAAAAAAAAAAAATCATTTTAATGGACAATTTTCATGTAAAACGAAATCAAATGAACACTAAACTTTGATGAAAAAATAGTTTTCCAGCAAACTTAAATATAAAAAAAATTAATTATGGCATGGAATCGAAAGGAACGGAACCGAACCCTACGGTTCCATAATTATATTTGGACCCGACGGGTCCATTTATTAAATACCCGAAAATTTTGGAACCGAGTAGAACCGAACCGAACTGACCCACGGACAGCCCTACCCCCACCCACGCGCCCATTTGCTCTCTTTTGATTGGTGGGAAAATGAATTCCAGTTTTCTGGCCAATATTTTTTTTTTTTGCAATGGAATTAAATTTCATAACCAATTGTAAAAAAAAAATTCACTTTAATGGACAATTTTCATGTAAAACGAAACAAAACGAACACTAAACTTTGATAAAAAAAATAGTTTTCGAGCAAATTTTTTTTTTTTTTCTTTTTCGCAATAGTGACAAATTTCATAACCAATTGTAAAAAAAAATATTTTAATGAACAATTTTCATATAAAATAAAGTCAAACGTGAACCAAAAGATCCAAAATTTTAAAATTTTCCGGGTGGAAAATTATACCAATCAAACACACTTAATTAACAATTTCCTGGAAAACAAGTTCTAGGCAATTATTTTCTTTGAAATTCATTTTCTTTTCACCCATTTTCCACTCTTGCAATCAAACGGACCCTAAGTACATTCGTCATTCATATCCATTACCGAGATAGGTCTGCATGAAACATAGCCCATATGACCAAATTTTTCAGTCAGCATTGATGGAAAAACTACAAGAAAGGCAAATAAAAGCCTGAAGAGGAAAAATGAAGTAGGTCGATTTCAATATATCAAATGCCGTAGATAGCAGATAATCTAATGAAAATAAGATATCAGATAAGCTGATTATACTGTTATCAATTTTGATTAACTCTAACTCTCATCCTGAGGAAGGTACTGCTATCAGCAGGATCGTTATATCAAAAAGATACTGACGTTTAGTTATCTTCCCAAAACTAAAGCTAAATTCACTGAAAGCTTTAAAACTCTTGCCTTCAATGAAATATTGAAGAGCTTAGATCTTATGTTTGATCTATTCATCATGCTTCATATAACCCAAGGCACCTCTTCACATTCTGCTCTTACTAGAAGAAGATCTTACACCATTTGTTCTGATTGTGCTCGTGCTCACAATTTCTTTCTCGTCAAAGACGCCCATATGTCTTCATTACTGATAAAACTAAAAGCATACTGAACTCTGATCTCCATTGCTCACTTCATTTTATATTGTATATCTGCACGCTCTCTCAGCCATTCAAGCACTTTTGCTCCCTCAAGTACTTCTTGTACCTATACAACATCACGAAAAAGATCGTTTTATAGTCAGAACTCAAGAGGGTGCACGGTATGATGGGAAAACAATTGAAAATTTAGCAATATCCTTTCATATTTTTGGGTTATGTTAAGAAGAACTAGGTGAAACACTATTTTGTCTGATATTAAGATCCGAACTTAAGGAGCATTGATATTTTAAGAATCGATGAAATAGTGTTACTACCTGTCCTCTTACACGCTCCTCATCATATTCTTGGTTATGACGTTTGAATTCAGCAATCGAGTTCTCGACCTCCTTGACCAACTCATCTGTTAAAATCTGAACCACAATAAAGTATATCATTTGAGTCCTAATGCCTGAGAAAGTTAGAATGCTCTTACAAGGATTTTTTCCTAACAGGCTGTATAGTTTTCTCAGTTAGGTATATCATTGCAAGGTTTAAAAAAGAAACAGCAAAGATATTAGTAAGAACCTTTGTCTTGATAAGCAACTGAAATACTAATTAAAATAAATGAAAAATGTTATGAATTAAAATGAAAAGTAGAGAAACGAAGAGATTTTTAGAGAGCCAACTTTTTTTATTCCCACACTAAACTTCTTGAATGTTGTTGATACAAATGCATCGACACTGATAACAGCATATGGGAAACCACAGAAAAGTTGGATAAACAGAATACATAAACAGGAATCTACCTGCAAATTTTCACGTTTGAATACGTCACCAACAGCTATATTCTGCTGTATAATACTGGTTATATTTTCTTTTTGGCTTTCCATGAACTCCTTCACTGCCTTCGGACTTGATAAAGACGCCATTTGTTGTTCACTGAGTTTCATATTTGCCTACATCAAGAAAGTACTTTAGTGACTATATATTCTCTTGTTGGAATGAAATTCTAGGGAATGCTTGATATGCAATATTGAATGAGATTGGACAAAATAATTGTCAGGATTTTAGCTATTTTTCGTCCTTTTATATTATACAGTCTACCTTAACAAACACGCTACTAGAAATCTAAGCAATAAAAATGGTTTCTGGAGAAAATGGCAAAGCAGGTGCTAACCTGTATTTGCAAAAGTTGGGCTCCATAAAGCTGCCTGGCTTGTTCCTCAAACAACGATTGAGGAATATCAACTTTGATCATCTAAGAAAATGTACAAGACAGTGCATGAGATATATACTGTGCAAAATCATTACAGTAGGAATAAATTTTGCATTCTATGACATGAAAAATAAATAAATAAATAAAATACTTTCTGTAATTGATCTAGAATGGCATTGTCCGTTGCTTGTTCCTTAGCTGTTTGCTCCACTTCAAGAAATTTCTGCAGCAACATTTCCTTCACCTACAGATTTTTACAAATATAAAATTCCATTGAGATCCTTGTGATATATATTTCTGTCATACAAGTTTGACAATTTACCTCTTCAATGGTGGTGCATCCAGACAGAATCCTATCGGCAAGGGAATCATCTAGTTCAGGTAAATCTCTGTAGAATAGTTCTTTACATTCAACCTAAACAAACAAAGTCATATTCATTCTAATAGTCAGTCAATAAAATGTTTGTTTCGGAGAGATTATTTGAAGTGAGAAATGATTTTTTTGGGGAATATGTGGTAAAGAAGTAGGGAAAGGTTATAGTCCCATACAAAATTATTTTATCGGGAGAATGTGTGATTGAAAAATAATCTGATGAAAAATGATTTTCAAATAAGTTGTGCCAGACAAACGCAAAATGTAATTTGGCTTCTATATAGTACGAACTGCTTGGTTCATAACAAAACCACCCTTTCACTTGATACATACACAAAACTCCTTGTTGAGGAAATAATCAATCAGAAAAATGATGAAAAGATGGACCAAAATCAAAGAGCAAGTTTTATGAGCTAGCAACTTGTGATGCAGCAGGATGCTGCTACTGTAAATTGCTAACTTGGTATCTGGTACAAAGATATTCAGGAGCCAAGCAAGACACGATAAACAGGGAAAACGGTAAAGTTGATAATAGTATATATCAATTTGTGTTTCAGGTGAGCAACTTCATCACATTCTACAATAAGAAGCAAGAAGAAAAAAAAAAAGAAATATATGCATTTCTGCATGTGCGTATAACAAATAATCTTCAACCGGTCATTTATTTGATATATGACCTGCTCCTAATGGAATAAAACTTACTGTGAATTGAGCACTGACACCACGAAGATCTTCTTGTTTCCACGATTCGGGAAATACATATGGAAAAGACTTTGTTTCACCACGTTTTATTCCAATAATTGACTGCAGGAAATCAGGTAGAATTTTATCTCCATCTTCTGTATCAAACTGAAACCCTGGAAAAGAAATAAATTAGAACCATTCAATGTACTTCAATCCTATTTGACAAACTGTGGCAACCTCAACTGAGTCCAACTAGTAACATAAACGATTCAGAAATTATCTTTTCATCATTTTTTCAAGGAAAAAATCAGGAGAAAAAATAGGCATGAATAGTTATCACCCTGCATCCCACAATCTTCATATCCTTCACACAGAAATAAAGGCTTCTTGGTGAAGTCACTCATTCCTAAAGACGGATGAATTTCCTAGAGAACATATGATATGGTAACAAAAGAAACTTGTGTCCATAACGCTCAACTAATGCTACAAGTCAAATGTAAGGGCTGCTCCAAAAAATAATAATGAGGGGGAAAGAATAATAAAGAGCGTGCAATTTGAACAAGGGAACAGTACTCATGACAAGTTAATCGCAAATACTGAAAGAATAACTATGTTATCATGCAAACCTTTACTATCAGCAGATGGTATTCTTTTAGCAGCTGATTCGTCTTGCTCGATTGTTGTTGCTGATATATCAAGAACAGCAACATCACCTACCTGGAGAGGTTATACAGAACTTAGATGAGAATACTGGGAAATGTTTGTTTAACAAGTTGAGTTTAAATTCTATGAAAAACATTGTAGAACATTGAAGAAAGTTTATGCAACTCCGTGGGATAGATACAATGAACACGCTAAAGGGAAGTAGAAAATAAAGAACTCAAGCTCACAATTAAATGATTTCGTGTAACCACGCCCAATCTAACCAGCCCCTGCCCCTAAGAGACTAATAAAAAAAAGTAAGGAAGAAAGTCGCTTATGGCTTCAAAAGTCCCAATGTGAAATGGTGGAGTGATCCACTAGATTTGGGAGGTGTTCTAGTAAGAGATGAAGCGTGATTTGTTTACCTCAAGTCCTCTGTCAGTTACAATTCTTAGTGCACCGAGGACCTTGTGTCGACGTCTTAATTCCTGTTCGGCAGCTGTCTGAGCATCTATTTCTTTGTCAATCTCAACAACAATCTTCAAATTCTGATATCCATTTTCAGGTATCCATTTGACTTCAGGTGCCACATCAACAATAACATCATATCTAAATCAAGAGACTGAAATTGTAAACTCTAACCATGCAAATGAAGTGATGGACAAGTGCAAAATGAAAGAACATATAATAATATTGTCAAAGGATCAAACACATAATTGGCTGATCCTAAGAAACTTTAGGCCAACACCAACTATGTAAAGGATTCCTTTCCTTTCCCAACTATGTAAAGGATTGAGAGGTACTTTTGAAATACACATAAGCATGTACCTGCAAATTTATTACAATACCACGAAACTTACTGACGATAAAGGTGTCGTAACCTGACGAATGATTACAAACCTCAGAGATTTCATAGAAGAATAAGTCTTTTCCATCTCTGGAAACTTCGTTGAAATGCGGACTGAGTCTTCTAAGGCTCTTTTGCTCACCTATGAAGTACCACCAATTGAAGGTATTTGGCTTCAGCAAGAATGATAAAATCTTTATTGTAACATTTTACTAAAAGATGAGAAAACAAATATGTTTTCAGTAGAAAGATGACATGGTTTTACATTATAGAAAATAAAGCCAACATCTTATGTATGTAGTTCTCTTTTTTACTCAAAGTATCATAAAAGCTCTTCTTCTCAGTTGAAGTAAATAAACAACTTTCATATGCATTAGACCAATTTCATAATAGAAGGTGCTTAGGGTAACCACAAACATTTAGCATGACAAACAGATTACTGGGGAAGAAACACACCGAAGACATGGCATGTGGAAGAGTTCTCTTCAGAATAGATTCAATTGTCGCCTTTTGAACAGTCTCCTTCCCGACATAACCTATGAGAACGCTTTCTGGAACATTCTTCCCTGCACGAAACCCAGGGACCTAATAGAGACAACAAGCAAGCTAACAGTAAATTTATATCCCATGATACAAGTTGAATTGTTAAACTTAAGGGATCATAGAGAAATGAGTTTCATTACTGCTATTACTTGATCAGTTCTTCAGCAGCATGAAAAACGGACGAAAAACTAAGAGGAAAAATCAGCATTGGAAAAATAAAAAATTTGTAAAAAAATCTAGCCACACAAGAGTCATCTTCCATCACCAGCACTCGAACACAATAATTCTGAAGTCAGGAAAAACCAGTCTAAGACTACATCTATCAGAACGAGATTCTAAATTTTAAGACTCGCTTGATTCTCACAACAGTGGTACCGAAATTCCCAAAAAGACTTGTATGAATGCAATGATAAGATAATTTCCAAAATTAAAGTACGCACAAATAGAACATTGATTTTGAAAATTTATAGACAGTTGATAAAGTATTATAGGCTAGCTACTGAGCACCTTTGCGCGCTTCATAAACTCTTTGATGACTCTTCGGTAACAATCGTCGCATACTTCAGCAGGAACTTCAACACTCAACCTTACCTGCAGATAGGAAATTCCACGCTTATAACTCAAATTTAGGAGAAATTGTTTGTCTTAAATGACGACAGTCCCAACAAAATGTGATCTTGGCAAGAAAAATATGGACTTTGATGTTGGACATTAAATTAAACAAAAGAATCGGAATTTCGAGAGAGACATGCACTTAGCAGACCCGAATTAAAAGAATGAGAAACTCCATGAAATTCAAGAAATATTCGGTATTTCCTATTATTCTAACAACATTGCTAACGCGGAGACTATTTTTATTAATTTCTCATAACCATTTTGATACTGAAAAACTCTTAAATTGAACAATTTGTTACGACAATAAAAGAGAGAAAGTATGCAAGAAAAAATACGAAAAACAGAAAACTCACTCTAGAATTTGGTTCAGGGGTTTCAGTGACTTGAATATCAGCAGGGAGTCTGTCAGTTACAGTGACGGGTGCTGCTGATGCCACAAACCGGGTCGAACTTAATTTGTGGGGCGGGTTTTGTAGGAAAGACAATTGGCGGGAAGATGGAACTGGTAATTGCTTGAGAGGAGTGAACAATAGTCTGTTATTGGATTGAAGAAAATCATTCTTGAAAAGTGAAGGAGAAGAAGGGGAAAAAGAGACCAAAGAGAGGTTGAATTGGGGCAGAGCTGGTGCAATTGCTGAAATGCAGAACTCCATTTTTGGACTGAGCAAAATTCTTGAGTTGTTTTTGCGCTAACCTCTTGAGGATAAGATATTTCTTGAATCTTGAGTTAAATTTGGGTTCGAAAATGCTCACGTTTCTCGGCTTGTGACTATAAGACATTTTCAGTCTACCAGATTTTGGTTCAGGATGGCAATTCGAACTAAAATCGAAAATTGTGATTAACCAAATCGAATGGGGCGAAAAAAAAAAACCTAATCGGTAGTGCAGTGGGATGGTTATGTTTTTGATTTTAATGACCCGGTTCGGGGTTGGCGGGTATGGTATTTAGCGACGGTGCCCCGACCCAAACCGATTACCCGTTAAAAAAATTAATTGGGCAATTGGGCTTTCCATTATTCTTTCCTAAAATTAATTTAGCAATTTTGACAATTGGGCTTCTCCAAAATTTTGGCCCAATTAACATTACTCGTACACTCTTAACTCAGTAACCTAATTCTAGCCCT
>CAIGRR010452042.1:0-12401 GCA_903798365.1 Fraxinus sp. 1973-6204 | reverse complement strand
GTCCTTCTCAATCAACAAATTTTTCCCATTTTGACTGGCAGGCTTCCTGCAATAAGTAGCCCAATGCCCTTGTTCACCACAACGAAAGCATTTAATAGAAGGATTAGAATTACCCTACGGTATTTTTTGGACGGGACGAGAATCTTGAGGGCAAACTGGTCGGTTGTTCTGATCGTTCCTGATCACTGGCCTCCTGTTCTATTGTTTCTCAACAGCAAGTACACGCTGATATGCTTTTGAAACTGTCCATAACGAGTGAAGGCTGAGGACATCCTGTAGGGGCTGGCGCAACCTTCCCAAGTACCGGTCCACCATCTGTTCATCCGTCTTAGATAAGTCATTTCGGGATACCAACTGGTAAAACTCCTTCGTGTAATCATCGATTGATCTCATACGCTGCCTCAACGTACGAAGTCGTTGAAATTTCCAAACTCACATTGGTTTGGGAACAAAGTGACCTTTCATCTTCTCCTTCATCTTCTCCCAATCAGTGATATTGGGCTTGCTCTGCTTGTCCCGTGAATGACTCAATTGTTCCCACTATGCAGACGTCCTGCCATTGAGTTTGATGGCAACCAATTTTACTTTCACACAATTCGGGACTTCCTTGTAGTCAAAGATACGTTCCACTTCATTTATCCATTTGATAAATCCCTCAGCCTGTAATGTACCAAAAAATTTAGGCAGATCCACCCGAAAATCGAGATCTCTATGACGCTACTCCTGACCATGGTGCTCCCGAGATAGATCACGTTGGTGGTAGAAATTTTCAAAAACAGTGGAATCATAATCGAGACGTATTGCTATTTCAAGTGACAGTTACCAAAGCAGTTAAAGGGCAATCTCATCATGCCCCACGATCCATGAAGCCCTGGTTATCAGCAGTTCAAGGGTGGAGGTAATGACGACAATTAGAAATGGAAGTTCCATGATAAGTCAGCCATGATGAAGAATGTGGGTAGTTACAAGACGACCAGCAGTTTCAGGCGGTTCTACAACAACTGTCCAAGGAGTATAAAAATGAAGAAAAGACTTAGAAGCAAAGGACCCCGAATCAAACACTCTCGAACAGAGAATATGTAATTTTCATTATCTTTACTTTCATCGAATCTTACTTTCCTTGTTATGTGTGCTTGCGCCCCTTGGAGGCGTTTCGTTTCTCACTTATTGTACAATCTTCATAAATAAAAGCACCTCTTTTTGGGACTTTNCAAACACTCTCGAACAGAGAATATGTAATTTTCATTATCTTTACTTTCATCGCATCTTACTTTCCTTGTTCTGTGTGCTTCTACCCCTTGGAGGCATTTCGTTTTCCCATGCATTGTACATCTTCATGAATAAAAGCACCACTTTTTGGGACTTTATCTCAAGAGGTTTGTTCCATACACAATCATCTGAACCTTTCTCTTAATTGTTATCTCCAACTGTGTAGGACGAACGAAAGCATTTTTGCCTCTCTTAAAGTTGAAAAAACAGGACGAGTTCGTCTGCAAGGAAGAACATCAAAAGGCTTTTGATAGCTTAAAGATATATTTGTCAAGTCCGCTAATGTTGGTGTCACCTATTCAAGGACGGCCAATGAAAGTGTACATATCAGTTGAGCAAGGATCAATAGTCAGGATGGTCGCACAAGAAGACCAATTTGACGAAGAAATGGTGATTTATTATTTGAGTAGACAATTAACAAAATGTTAATGTAATTATTCTGCTATTGAAAAACTATGTTTAGCTTTGTATTTCACATGTATAAAATTAAGGGCCTATTTACGGCCTGTAACTGTTTACTTAATTTCTAATGTTAATTTAGTTAAGTATATGTTTTCTAGCCCTGTTTTACATTAAAGAATAGGCCTGTGGACTTTAGCCATATCGGAATTTGAAATACAACATGTACCCCAAAAGGCAGTGAAGAATCAAGCATTGGTTAACTTTTTGGCCGATCATCCATACTTGGATACGCCTAAAGAAGTTGAACTAGAAGTGGATACATTCGAGTTGAAAACTTGGGTTTTATACTTTGATGGATCGAAAACTTCTGGAGGGGTGGGTTGGAATAGTCTTAATAAATCCTCTAGGAGTTTATTACAAATTTGCATTCACTTTGGACATAATATATACCAATAATCAGGCTGAATATGAGGCCTTGATTGTTGGACTTGAGCTGTTATTAGAATTGGGAGTAAAGAATGTAGTCATTAGGGGTGATTCCCAATTAGTAATTCACCAGTTAACAGCTCGAGTCCCACAATCAAGGCCTTATATTCAGCCTGATTATTGCTACACATTCTGTCCAAAGTGAATGCAAATTTGTAATAAACTCCTAGATGATTTATTAAGACTATTCCTTGTGACTTTAAATACCGAAGTGAATCTATCATAAAACAGTACGAAATCGCCCAAGAGTTGTTAGAAGAATTTGATCAANGCTACACATTCTGTCCAAAGTGAATGCAAATTTGTAATAAACTCCTAGATGATTTATTAAGACTATTCCTTGTGACTTTAAATACCGAAGTGAATCTATCATAAAACAGTACGAAATCGCCCAAGAGTTGTTAGAAGAATTTTATCAAATGGAGCTTCAATACGTTAACATGATGTATAACGATTTATCAAATGAATTAGCCCAAATGGCTTCGAGTTACTCAAGGATACTGAATGTAGAATCCACTTGTGAATATGAGGTAATCTTGCCCGCAGTACAACGGAGGGCGAGAAGGATCAATGTTCATTGCATACAAGACGAGGATACAATAGATTGGAGGGAAGAAATAAAAAGATTTCTGAAAGAGCCTAGCAAAAAGGGAAATAGGAAGATGAAACTACACTAATTGAACTACACACTAATAGAAGGAGAGGTATTCAAAAAAGTCCAAACGGTGTGTTGTTAAAGTGTGTAAGTTTGCAAGAAGCCAAAGTAATCATGGCTGAAGTGCATGAAGTGATATGTGGAGCCCATTAGGCTGGCCAAAGAATGAGGTGGTTAATTATTAGGAATGGATATTTTTGGTCTAAGATGGGGGAATCTTGTGTCCAGTATGCAAGAAGTTGTCTAGCATGCCAAAAGCATGGCCCAATACAAAGAGCACGAGCAAGAGAAATGACACCTATCATTAAGCCTTGGCCATTCAAGGGTTGGGCGATATATTTGACGGGAAAATTTATCCCCCATCGTTCAAGCAACATACATTTATAATAGTTGCAATGGACTTCTTCACTAAATGGGTAGAAGCAATACCTCTAAAAAAAATCTCCCAAAGACCACATTATATATATATTTGTAATACCACAAACTTTGATGATGGATCACGGAACTTCTTTAAATGGAGATCAAGTAAAGGAGTTTTTGAGCGAGTTTGGAGTTAATTTAGTAAACTCCATACTTATTACGCTCAATCTATTAGACAAGTAGAGTCTTCAAATAAGATTCTGAAAAACATTATAAGGAAAATGATAGACGAGTATGCCAGGAATTGACATGAATGCTTAAACAACGCTTTATGGACTTACAGGACGTCGCCAAGCTCAAGTACCAAAGTCACCCCTTTTTAGCTTACTTAGGACAGAAAGCGGTGGTACCTATGGAAATCAATGTACAGTCAATTAGAGTAGGTCTACAAAGTAACTTAAGTGATAGTGATAATGCAGAATCACTAGTTCAGAGTCTATTAGAATTGGATGAATTAAGATTGGACGTCCTAGATAGACTGCAAGTTCAGAAACAAAAAAATGGCTAGGTGTTATAACAAAAAAATTATAACCAAGTCTTTTAGCCTGAATAATTTAGTGTGGAAAACAATACTTCCTTTGGATAGTAAAGATCCAAAGTATGGCAAGTGATCGCCCAACTGGGAAGAATCATATAGAGTGAGAAACATATTGCCTAATGGGGATTACCGTTTAGAGGATTTAGATGGTACTAGGTATATAAGATTTATTAATGGTAAGTATCTAAAAAACTATGTTCCTTCCATATGAGAAAGTGAACAAGTATAGACACACACCATGTCGACAAATTACAAGTAAATTGGATGATCACGTCTAAAATAAAACAAGAACGAAATACGTTCGAATAAAATTCTTTATTAATTAAATGTTTCTTACAATCAAGTGAAACAAAATAGGCAAAGTACAAGTACCCACAAACAAAAGCAGACTATAATAGTTTTCCTTTCAACTACAATAGAAGAGGGTGAACTGGCCTTCAGTGCCTTCCTAAGTGCATCACTACAGTGAGAGGCAGGGAAGACCTTTGCTGCTGCGATAAGCACTCTCTGCAAGGGTGCTGAGAAGACCTTCATTGGCCAAAGGATACTTCAAGAACAGATGGTGAATTTGGAAAACAAAGGAGTCATTTTAGTTGGAAAAGGAAACAATGGATATTAAAATCAAGTGTCCTGAATTACAACTTTCACCACATAGAGCGCATCTGCTCTCTAAGTTTTCCCCACTCATCGCCCTGTTTATTAGAGGCATTGGACAACACAATTACATAATCCTCATCAACCTTCAGCTTTGTGTAACGCTCAAGCAAGGGCTTGTGTTGCTCAATTTCTTAAGCAGCAGCACATTTCTTCGCAGTCAGTCTAGCCCTGCAGTCACCCATTCTGGCTTGAAGCTCCTTCATCTCTACGGCCAACTATGTCATCAAGGAATCTTAAACCATAACCTCAGAAGAGAGTTCGTTTAAATGGACCTTAGCCTTCTCAAGCTCTTGGAAAAGAGATGCCTTTTCATTAGAAGCGCGAAGATACTGAACTTGTTCAGTCTTCAATTCGACGTTTTTGACCATCAAAGAGCTGATTTCTGAATGAGTAATCTTCAATGCCGGTCTGAAATTAGCCGAAATAGTGAGCGAAGGAAGCTCGAGTGCTTGAGCCAGTTTGGCACTGAACTGCTCTAATTGATCCTTCTGGCCAGAAGTACTTTCTCTGTGGACATCCATATCCATGAAGGCAACATATTCGAGCAGGGATTGCCTGAGAGCTTCCATATTTTCTTCTGAGGAGGTAGCAGATGGAACAAGAGGACGGCTGGCTGGAGTAACGCTTGCTTTTGCCTGTTCCCAAGAGGTAAGCATGTCTTGGATAGAGCATAAAATAGAGTCAGCCTCCTGCAAAGAAAAGGCAAGCAATTAGCACTACCGTTATAGTGCACAAAGTAAAAATGAAAGGCGAAGCAAAAGGTACCACATCATCAGACGCTCTAATCACTTGAGGAGATTTCCCTTTATCTGAACTAGCAGTCTCCCCCACAACGGGTAAATCTACAGGGCTTTCTGCAAGAATCAAGCTATTATGAGTCATAATTCAACAATATAGATAAAGAAAAAGACCCTATAATCTGTACTACCTTCTGGTTCAACGCATGGGGGGTTGACATCCTGTGGAAACGGAGGTTCTCCAGCTTAACTGGAAGCTAAAGTCTCTTCTCCAAATGACTTGGACGAAGAAACCTCAATAGAAGTTGGAGGAACAAAATCAAGTGAAGGCAGGGCCTTCAAAGGAGAAGTAGTACCTTTCTGAAAAGGCCAGGTAACACATCAACCTACGAAAGATTTTTACGAATAAACAAGCTTTACATGAAGAAACAAAGTCAAATACCTTTCTTTTAACTACAAAGGGATCATCATCATCATCATCATCATCAGGCAAACTTAGCAAAACAGAAGATGGTCTTTTACGGCTGGAGGTATCCTTGGTGGTGTTAGTTTGAACAGAGGAAGAACCAGATGGAGCAGGATTGGTTGTAGAATGTTTAACGCGAACATGGGAGGACCTTGAGGGAGAAACAAAATTCTTGGAAGGTGGAGGAATAGTAAGAATAGGAGAAATAGAAGAGGCTCCAGGACTCTCCAGCAAGTGGAAGGCGCGGTTAACGTCGGTTGTAAACAACCTATGCCTCACAGTCGGCCAGAGTCGAACAAATAAAGGATGAGTGGCAGAAGTAGGATTAAAAGGAGCCGTAGAAAAACCTGAGGTCAAATTAGCATTGCGAGTATCAATGGCCTCTACCTCCGTTTTGGTAATGGTATGAGAGCGGTCTGTCAGACTATTGGAAAAACATAAAGGTATAGGCCAAGTTTGGCTAAAACCCAATTGGCGAGCAAAAAAATGAGGAGCATAATCTCAACCCCAGCATTGGGATTGGTGCCAGTTAAGATATCATGGAAGAGTTTCCTCCCAATTAGAAATTGAGCCCAAACAGACAAAACAACGATCGCATTAGTCATGGTGAAGGGAGGTCATACATAAATAAGAATTTGATGACATAAATAAGAATTTGATGAACAGAGACGGGAAAGAAAGAAGGAATGGAATCTAAGGTATAAAAGAGTGTGAAAACAACTTCCCTACTAGACATTCTCACAGGGCTCAATTGATTGACAAATAGCCCATAGCAGCTAACTGGTTTAGGAAGAGTTTGGAGGACCCCAAGCTGTGGAAAATATGCTCTCACCCACAATTGGGCAAGCTAAAGAGGCCCACTACCAGTAGGAGATGCACCATTTTACAGCTAAGACTGAAGAGAGGCCATGCCTCTATAAAAGGTGGCTAGGAAAAGCGAGCAAAGGTTCAAGGACCTACCACGTGCTAACTCATGTGCTATGGGTAAATAAGACATGGAAGGTTTCATGCTGGGCACGCACAAGACATATTTACATAGCCAAATATGAAGGAAGGCTACATGCTTAGCATGAGTGGGTTCAGTGGTAGTATTTTTATAAATTTCTTACATGCCCGAATAAGAGTCAACAAGTCTTTCGTCAAACTTTGGGGTAGCACTAGTAACCATGATGTTAGGAGAGATGGTATCGCCCAGAGGCGGAAGGTTAACTAAAGCCCTAACATCTCTTAAGGTAATAGACATTGGACCAAGACGAAAAATGAAAGTATTGCACTCAGAGGACTAGAAGCTTAGAGCAATTGGAAAAAGCACGGAATCAAAAGCTGGAGGACAAAGCGCAATTTCTAATAAATTAGAATTTTAGTGCGATCAAAAATTGCTTTGGTGGGGCCATCCTTTATCATACGTGCCAAAAATGAAAACTAGCATCATATTTGGGCCAAGTACAAATACCTTTCTCCTAGATTGGCTTTAATAGAAAAAGATTCAAAACAAGGGAGATCTTGAGTACAGGGAAACAACTGGCCCACCGCTGCTTGCCCTACAGAATCAGCATCATTGAATGATGGGCCCAGATAAAACTCATTGAGGTCAGAGTTTGCTGATGATAGGAAAGCCGAAGATACGTAGGGTTTGGTGAGAAGTTCTTGATAATCTTCGAAACTAAAAGAGCTCCCTGATGTCGCCATTTATCACAAGTTTCGCAAAGATATTAGAGTGCAAGTGCTTGAGGGAAGAAGCGAGAAGATGAACAGTAATCTCACGAAGGCGCAACAATGCAGAATGTGGGTATAATGACACGAAGAAGTGGCGTGTCCTTGATTTATAAGAATCGCATTATATTCCAAACAGAAATTATGACTGAGATTCTTCTCCTTTCTTAGGAGTTTTTAGTATTGTGGGAAGATACAAAGAATGAATATGGCATAAGATTAATAATCAATATTAATTTTGCCATATTGGGGGGTAATTGTTGATGCATAAAAATATGACCGAAGAAGTGAAGCCCCAAATAAGAGGTTCGAAGGATAGGCGTAAGGAAAGCCATGTAAAAGGCCCAAGACAGAGTTGTGCAATAAAGGCCCATCATCACCCAAATCTATAAGACACCCAAACTCTGGGTGAATACAGCATTTTATTAATACTCAGGGCGACAACGTTATTATCGGCCAAGCTTACGGAACATCCAAAATTCGGACGCATTACTATTTCAAGTGACAGTTACTGAAGCAGTTAAAGGGCAATCTCATCATGCCCCACGATCCATGAAGCCCCGGTTATCAGTAGTTCAAGGGTGGAGGTAAGGACGACAGTTAGAAACGGAAGTTCCATGAAAGTCAGCCATGATGAAGAATGTGGGTAGTTACATGACGACCAATAGTTTCAAGCGGTTCGACAATAACTGCCCAAGGAGTATAAAAATGAAGAGAAGACATAGAAGAAAATGACCCCGAATCAAACACTCTCGAACAGAGAATTTTTAATTTTCATTATCTTTACTTTCATNGGTTCTACAACAACTGTCCAAGGAGTATAAAAAAGAAGAGGAAATATAGAAGAAGACCCGAAAATCAAACACTCTCAAACAGAAAATATGTATTTTTCAATATCTTTACTTTCATCGCATCTTACTTTTCTTGTTCCGTGTGCTTACGCCCCTTGGAGGCATTTCATTTTCTCACTCATTGTATATCTTCTTAAATAAAAGCATCCCTTTTTGGGATTTTGTCTCAAAAGGTTTGTTCCTTACACAATCGTGTGAACCTTTCTCTTAATTGTTAGAGAGACCCGACTCAACTGCGCAAAACAATGAGCCATTAAGGTGTGCAGCTTGCAAAGAGCATGATTACAAACCAAAACATGCGATTTACTTGTACCAAATCACCATAGTGATATGCAATTTTTTTAAGCAAAAAGACAAGCAACAAGTCAACATTTATGGTAGTCACCACAAGTTTGAGGTCCAAAGGGTTGGGATAATTAAGATGAAACCCTCAATTGCCTCAAATGAACAAATAAATAAATAAATAAAAACTCTTTCCAATTATATATCTAGTTAGAGTAACTACAAGTTCTTGGCGTGACCTAAGAAAATGAAGAGAAAAGTAATAATACCCTTTTGAGGACTCATAGTGTTTCCCATTTGTACGGAATGATCGATAGATGAAATATATCTGGCGAGAACATTCTCTCTAAACCCGCAGACTTCCATAACAAAAAATATCCAACCATTTGAGCCTACCCATATGGAGTTTGTTGGGTAGAAGCAATATTAAAAGGAGAAAGAACATCCCGAAAGAGTGATGAAAAGGGACTCTAAGTCCATATACATCGAGAAACAATATTAAAATAAGAAAGAACATCCCAAAAAGTCATGAAAAAGGGACTCTAATTCCCATATACATCGAATGTTTATAATACAACCTGGGTGGGGGCGATCTACCATTTGAAATTGTCTAAGATGTAATAATTTTATGTTGTCAGGAATGTTAAATTGAGCCTCTGTTAAATCCTATTTAGTAAGATTAGAATAAATTTCTAAAGCCTAAAAATTTTCCTTATCACTCTTGCTAATGACAACTCGCCTACTCGAAGGTTTGCATACCTCATTGTATACCCAACCTTGGATTGGGAACTACCTATTTGTATAAGAAGGTATGGGTGACGCATATTCCAGAATAAGTAACTATCCTATAAGGAAACACGTCGATGTACAACACTTCTACAAAAGAAGAAATACTAGAAAAATCATCTTTAAATCTTGAACTTTCGAAATCAAAATTGTAAGGCATACTCTGAGGATCACCTTGAGAAGATATTATGAATAAAGCTTAAAAGAAAGAAGAAAAAAGAACACAAACCTAGACAAAAGATTTCAAAGAAGATAATGAATATAACCAAACCTAGCAATTGAAAGTGGTAAAATAAAGAATACCCATAGAGGTAATGACATATTTATAGAATATTAATGGAAGGTATAAATCGTTAGATCATGTCAGTGACAATCGTGGTTGTTAAAAATGAATCGAAGACTGATTGTATCCCGAACCAAACGGGCAAAATTACGCTTGAACCCCATGTACATTAAACACATAATGGGCCACTAGCCCTCAAAAAATGTAAATGGGCCAAGTAACGTGAACATAAGGTGCGTATTCTCAAACACGTTCTTTTAAAGTAATCTATATCATCTCGGATACACAGGGAAAAAATTATGTTCAGGCAAAGCCATCAATGATTTCGTAGCTCCATGGCTTGATATAATTAAAGTCCTAGATTCAATATCAATAATAAAATCGAACTTCGAGGACTATTTGTTGAATCAATAAAATCACTCCCTGAACCTCATTTTCTGCTTGAGAAATGTTCAAAGTGTGACTTCCTTCATCTAGACTAGCTAAAAACCATTATTAAGGTGCACATGGACAAGTGTTCAAATTGTGACTTCCAAGACAATAAACGAAAGGTACGCAAGCTAATGAATAAGATGTGATACTGTAACATAGTTAATTATAAGTTTACTAGTAAGAAGCTATGATATGTCATTTTCCTACCTGAATGAATTGCCTTAAAGTTTTCACATAAATCTATAAATACTCCTACCTAACAAAAGGAAACTATGTACAATTAAAACATCTCTCCCAAATAGTCATTTATCCTGTTGTTCCAGTTACAGTATCAAAACCACTAAGTTTAAAAGGCAAAAATCATGGCTAGGTGAGACAAACTTGTTGATATGGTTTTCATCTTGAACAGTTACATAGCACTTACCATACTATTTCACAAGTCATATATATAAAATATATGATTCCAAAATATAGTAAAAAAGACTGTAAGACAAATACATCTCCCAAAATAACCTTGCATGTCATCATCCATGACATCGAACCTTGGAGACTTGTAAGAGATTCAATAGCTAGTCATGTCATCTATGGAGCTTGGAGCTCACCTACAATGCAAGAAATACACAAACTAATAAAAATCATACATACCTTGAATATAAATATTAATCCATGTCATTTCCTTTGTAAATATCACGCTAGAAATGCATTATATTAATTTTTTTTTATGTATGTAACTTGTGATAATTTCATTTGAAATCTTTTCTTTTTATCGAGCCTTTGACGCACCTACTATACACCATATAAACCTCTACGCAATAGCATTATCATTAATCAAATGGTCAATATGATATCAACACAATCAAGTGGACCATCCTGATGTGCTCGCTGGAGGTACATCCCCTAACTGGCTACGATCACCCAAGAAGTATCCTACTTACAGCACCGATAATCATAATATCACAATGGCATAGTCAATTGGTCCATCCTTCCATGATTGCCATGGTACATGCTCTATCTTCCCTTGTGAGAACCCGAAAAGTCTCACTTCCGATGCCAAAAAATATCACATAAGTATGCCTCGCATGCCTCGAAGCCTTAATGGTGGTCAATAAAGCATTTTATAACGTAAACTCATTTTCACGTTGTCCATGCTAAATTTTCAACTATGAAGATGTGTTGTACATGCACGTTCAAATGCTCATGAATAGCATACTCAATCAAAATGGAGCTAGTATTTTTTTGAAACACATACTCAAACATTGTGACAAATATACCATAAGTTTACTAAAAAAGTTATATATAAAGTCATGACAATGATCAATAGAAAATATTTTAACATTTACTATGTTCTTGCATCATAGTTGCAAATAGATTTTCGTACCTTTTGCCTTTGCATATGTGCTTTCCAATAGGTTTAAGTAAAGTCTCTTTTCCACTTAAGATGACAAACACCATGTATTACCATCTAATATCAAATTCATTCCTTAATTGATAACCTTAACACACACAATCTTAGACTACAACCTTCAATGTCAAAATAATCTTGACACACTAAAACTTCAAGTTATCAACTACATTCCGAAATAGTCCGATAAGTCTCTCTATTTTTCAAGTCTGATGAATGTATAAACATCATCTAGTTGTATCAGTAACGAACTAATACTCTTACAAAACAATTCTTCAAGCTTTAGAGGTGGCTAGTGAACATGTAAAGGTTGATACTATTAAAATCGGTAAATTGGGCAGAATCTGTTTCTGATTTTTGTTTCTGTCTGGTATACTTTCATTCGTTTTTTTATCGTACATTCAATCACATCCATTCATTCCAATTTTTTTTACCACACTCAACACATGTATGTGAAGGTAATCATGCCATAAAATTTCCACAAGTAAAAGTATTTACAGTCTCAAATTCAGTCCCTTCAACAGAACACCGAATCAGGTATCTCACTGTGACTATTTTGAGTTTCTATCGAATTAGCATCCCACAAATCAGATTCTAATCGATTTAAAATTATTTCTCACACATAACCCTTATATAAAAACATTCATAGTAACAATTACAGGTCTAATCAAGGTATCATCCAAAAAAGATTGAACAATTAAAATCCAGGAACCATGAATTTCTGTCCATGGTGATTTCACTCAATTTCTTGCTACCAATTATCCCATTTTTATCATTATAAAATCACCAATACTCCCAACATATTATCAAGAAAGTTTATAGGTTTAAGAGATTATAAAACCCTCAAAAATAATAAAAACTAACATGAAAACCGTGAGTTAAACTGTTGAATATAGTTGACATTCTTACTCTCACATTTCTTGTTTTTAGTAGGCTAGATATTTTGTATCTTAAGTCTTAAGTTTAAGTGTTCAAATTGATACTTTTATCTTTGTAAAAGTTATCTTAGTTAGATCTTTTTC
>CAIGRR010451833.1:0-12447 GCA_903798365.1 Fraxinus sp. 1973-6204 | reverse complement strand
TTCTGTTTGTGATTTTGGGTTGGAGATGACAGAGAGAAGCACTTTATTTAATTATTTATCAATTACATAAACATTACATCACTAATTATTTAATTAACCAAAAAAATTACATCTTTATTAATAACAAATTAATTCTTAAACAAAACTATTAAATATAAACTAAGCAAACGTGCATTGCACGTTGCTTGTACCTAGTAATCCTAATAATGGAGTAAGTTCCTCTCCGACGGATATGGGAGTGGTGATAGCAGAAATTGAGCAGATATGGTCTTGAAATTACATAATTGAAAAACAAAGCTTGATGATATAATTAATTATGATGTCAAAAAGACTTGTACACAAGAATTATACAATAAATATTAAATAAAGACAGCATAAACAATTAACTTGTATCAGAACAATAACAATAAAAACTTAATTATATTCTGTAAACCCAATTTTTATGAATTTTATGAGAACCAAATTCAGTAAATCCAAATCAGAAACTCAATGAATTTTACGTCATGCCTCTTTGAACAAACTCGCGAATCCATAGAGACTAGAAAAAACTACTTGAATATGTTCAAACACTCCAACACTCAGAATTTAGTAAATAATGAAAGAGATATCGTTAAGCAAATATCACATAAAATTTATTACTTTGAATACAATTTGTACAATTTTTGAACCGATGTATATTGGAATTACAGAGGGAGAATACCATCTTGATGTTATGTGTCAGATGAATATAGTGATTTTTTAAAACTTTGAAATTATATTGGGGTTGTATTTAGAGTGGGATAAATACATAAAATTTACGTTGATCTATAATATTTAAATGAATGAATTTAATAAGGATAATATTGAAATGTGACGTGTATAAAAATAATAATTTTTTAAAATTTTAAAATTTTAATGTGGATAGACATAGAGTGGAATATATATAATAACTGTGGATGTAAATAACGGATCCCTTAATTTATTGTTGGAACCGCCATATTGCTTTCATAAAATTTTGTCAGTAGTTAAATCTTAAATGTAATAAAAAAATATTTAACAAAAAGGGATTTTTCTGTTTTTAATGTTAAAAGAGAAATATTTTAATAAATTCAAATTACTGACCAAAATTTCTTCAATAAATAAAGTATTTATAATATAAAAATTAATTCCTTGAAATTTATTGGTATTAACTTAAGGGAGAATTGCAATCAAGGTCCCAATCTTTCATTTTGTTGCAGTGTTTACTCAGATATTTAGTTTATGCCACCACAGTCCTAAACTTTTCATTTCGTTTCGATATGATGAGAAATATGTGGTTAAAAATGAATGAAAAATTTTGAATTTACGTATAATATTATTTTATTGAAATTTGTGTGATTACAAATGAGTATTGAAAGAATGTAGATCAAACATGGCCTAAGATTAAAGATAAAGGACTAAAGATGCAATTAAGAATAAACTCAAGCTAAACAAAAGGAGAAATTGGTGACCAAAATGAACAATTGGAAAAAGTTGTGCATTACGATCACAGATCACAAGGCCACAAGGTTGCAATCGCAAGGAACAAAAAATGCAGTACTTGCAGGCACAAAACTTTGCATGTGGGATCGCTAGTATTTCTACCTCGCGATTGCACAATGTAATTCCAACGGAAAGATTTTGCTTCCTCGTTTGATTCAACACCTTCTTAAAAGCACTAGGGGCATGAATTTTGCCTAATTCTTAAGCTATATATACAGTCCTTGTTTAGTCCCTATTATTTCCAAAATGTAATTTTCTTTCTTATTTTTAAACACACATTTTTCAATAAAATAATATTACACGCAAGTACAAAAAATTTCCTTATTTTAAATCACATATTCTCCATCAAAATACTATTCCAAAATGTATTTTGGGCAAAAAATAGAGCTCAAATAGGCTCTAGCATTTCATATACAGTACAAGGGGAAATTAGAGAGAGGAGTACGATACAATAATACATGATGCATATTTCTTAGGGAAAATTGCAGCCGCGGTCCCAAACATTTTCCTTTTTTTTGTTGTAGGCTTTACCTCAACCTTCACTTTGTGCCATCATACGTTTGAGAAATTCGCAGATGCAGTCCAAATGACGAAAAACGTTAGTCCCACCTCAAAAATGGAAAAAAAACAAATTTTGACCAATTTAAACAGGAGCATTTTTCGCCCATTCCAATTTCTCCATTTTCACTGTGTTAATCACTGCTCATTCCCCTCCTTTTCTAGGTCTTATATATTCTTCTTCTTTTTCTCTCTCATTATCATAGGTGTGAATATGGAGAGCAATGTGTGTAAATGTGGTGACCATGTGTACATGAAGACCTCATGGACAAACTTGAATCCAGGAAAAAGATTTCTCACTTGCCCATGGCGTCAGGATGTCGGTGGATGTAAATTCTTTGACTGGTACGACCTTCCAATAAGCGACAGGTTAAGGGAGATAATCCTTAGATTTCTACGTGTTAGAAGAGAGATGGAAGCTGAACTAAACACCCTATGTGAAAGAATCTGTGGTTTATGGAAGACTTGAATATTATGATTTGTATGTTGATTTTTTTGTGAAATGGGTCTATGCATGATCTGTGTTAAGTTTATGAGCTTATATGGTGTGTTTGTTTTTGAAAGGTGGGTTCATGAGTTAGTAATCGAGTATTGTCTATGTTCTTGTAACTTATTTTCCATTAAATAAGTAAGGCATATTATCATTGAACAGTGTTGCCTTAATTTTTATTTTGCACAGTTTCCTCCCTCCCTGGTGAGCAAATGCTTCCAAATGACGGGAAATTTTTGTTTGAAAGCCCATTATAGGTGGTGTATTGTAGGTCTCAAATATTTTCAATAAGTCGTACGAAAAGTCCTAAACCTTTTACTACGTCGCAGTTAGGTCCCAAACATTTGTTTTTAAATTCACATAAAGTCCCAAATTTTTTTAACGAGTTGTACAGTAACTCCCAAATCTTTTACGAAGTTTAATCTTATGTCCCAATTTTTTACTTGAGTAAGAATATCTATTTCATCACTTTCGGTCCCAATTCCAAAACTGTTTCACTTCCGAAACACCCAAAACAAAATGATCCAAAAATAGTCACTGATTAAAGACAAAAAGAACCATTTTTCGTTTGAATATTCACATTCTTCATCATCATTCATTCGTCATACAAAAGCAATTCTAATTTTGTTCTACTAAAAGATCTAATAACATAAACTTCATCATACAAAAAAATTGTTCAAAAGGATTATCATACAAAAAGCTCTATTCTTTTTTTTGTCCAGTTTTCTTTTTCTTTGCCTGTAGCTATGTGAGAATAGAAGTTTTTCTCTTGCCATTGCCTTGTGATGAAGTTGGCGCTGTATCCTGCTGTGTAGAGGCTTTTCTCTTTCCTTTGCCATGTGATTGAGTTGGATGTGTATCATGTTCTGTATCATGTTGTGAACCTGCTTCAGAACATGTTCTCTTGTTATGGCCTGTCCCACTACATTTTTTACATGTCATTTTCATTCCAGTCCTTGCCATTTTGGTGCCTGCAGGTGGTTTTACTTGCGATCTTTATCTCAACTTCTTTAGTCTGCTTGCATATTTCTTCTTTACTGGTGGATTAAGAGGATGTTTTCCCGCTCTGCCACAACTCCGGACCTGACATTGGTTGGATGATTGGGCTGTAGGACCTCATGTAAGATTCTTTGTTGTAGCATACATCTATATACTCATATATGGCAATATTTCTCGATAGCATACCAAAAATTCCATGTGCACAAGGTATTCCAGTAAGCTGCCAACATGCACATTCATGCTTCTTCAGGTCCACACTCCATCCCTATTGCTCATCTTGAACTTTTCACTTCCAGCATAGTCAGCCTTCAAGAACTTTGCATCTGCCTTTTCTTTCTTAATAATACTCATAACTCTAGGACCAAAAGCATGATCCCACCTTTATGCAGCTTTCCTTTTGGCATTCATCCTCAGCATTTGTTGATGTCTTAACTTCTCAACCATTGAGATAATAGGCTTTTCTCTACCACAACTATCGAAGAGTTGAATGCCTCATATAAGTTATTCAGTAGGATGTCGTACTTTGAATAATCATGTAAATGTGATCTGCTCCACTGTGTGCTGGTTTCTTATTGAACCACTTAAACGCCCTTTCATTCATATTTTTCATCTCATTCATTGCACTTCTCCACTCTGGCACTGTTGTTGCCCGTAACATGTTCTTGAGAGTCAATCCCTTATGCACCAAAGTGAAATTGCTGTACAAATATCTTGTGCAGCACCTATGTTCAGCACCCTCACATAACAAATTTATGGAGTCTATCAAGCCCTTCTGTTTGTCAGAAATGAAGGTCCAAGCTCTAGCATTACACATCCCAATATCAACTACTAAAAGCTCTAAGAACCATTCCCAATTTGTTCTATTCTCTGTATCTACAATTGCCCAGGCTACGGGAAACATGCAATTATCGGCATCAAAACCTACTACAGCCAACAACTATCCACCCTGTGCTCTTTTTAGGAAACATCCATCCAAACCCATCATATTCCTATACCCAGCTCTAAAACCTTCTTTGCAAGCCCCCAAACATATGTATATTATTTTGAATATATCACATTCTTCTTCAATTCTCAATGTACTACCAAGATTAGTTCATTTCGACTCCTCACCATAGTCCCACGGGATCTTGTACTGATCAGCCACAATGCCATTGACAACTTCTGCACATTTAGCTCGTGTCCTATAAAATTGATGTTTGGAGACCTCAACATACAATTCTCCTCCACCGTCTCTGTAAAACTACTCATGGATATTTTTGGGTCAGATCTCAACTTTCGTATATATATTTTTTGCTAAATAACCAACATGCACTCTTGTATTCTGCCACATCATTGTGCATGTATGTTCATTTCTTATTGTGTTAATCCTGAAAACTTTTGTCTGGTTGCTGTAGTCATATACAAGCCATGACCAGTTGTCTTTTCATTTGATTCATAGTCTTGTTCCGTCATTCTTGACATATTTTACATGTCTTTCATTTTTAACGGAGTATTGTACAACTACTTCCCTCAATATCTTTATATTGTCAAAGTTCATGCCTATTCGGAATTGTGAATCTTGCATGTCTGTAGCGGGATTAAACCAAAGCTCATTCATGACTTTGAAGAGCCACCAACTTCTTCAGTATCACTTGGAATACTTCTAAGATCATCTGACTCATTATAGTCTGTTCCATCACCATCTACATGCCCTCCTCCACCCTCATGTTCTGTCCTCGGACTTTCATCACCAATATCAAAACCCTCAGACAACCCGAAATATGTATCTTCATCATTATCATCACCAGACACATTTCCCTAGTGCTTATAATCTGAATCACTGGACTCCTACACTATGCCTTCCTCAAATTCCATCTCACCATTTCCTTTTCTAGTATAGGTATGGTCCACATTTTCAGAAACATCAGGTACATCATCCGGTGGTGCATTTGCAGGAGGTGCAGTAGGTGCCTCATTATAGTCCTGCAGGTCTGCTCTTGATTCTTCACCTATGGGCCGATAACTCATATTATGCCCACCTGTAGGTACGTGATCTTCTATAAGGGAAGGGGGTGCATCTGCTGGTGGTGTATCAACATGGGGTGAAGCACCAGGGACTTCATCAACACATGATGCATCAGCAGGTGCATCAGGCTGTATTTCAGCAGGTGCATCATATAAAGGTAAAACATGTGACTCATTGTGATCTGTAGCATGTGCCTCTTCATTGTGATCTATAAATACATGATCTTCATCTGCATGTAAGTCACTCACTCTACTTACAGGAACATCAGCAAAACTCTCCGCATCCACTTCTATTTCATCAGCATCACCATTGCTGTTAACCTCATCGACAACATACATGTTACCACCTTCTAGAAACTTATCATAAACCTCTACTACATAACATACATTATGCTCAAACTGTTTGTCAACATCTAGTTTCCCTTTTTCTTCCACCTCCTCCAACACCTCACCAGTGTCAACATCAACCACCGAAATATCATGTCCTACTTTATCGTCCTATGACAATTCCAACACTTCAACTACGGGCACACACCACATCTCAGCAAGCCTCTACTCACAAAGCAACCTAACTACATTCATAAAGTCTGCATCTTTCACCAGCTAGAATGATGTCTCACTCAATCTCATCTTTTCAATCTTATCTACATACCTCATTTTCTCAAAATAGCCTAGCAACTTCATAACATTGTCCATGAGAAATCTATTAAACCAATTAGGGTGCACGTAATCTAGATAGACTATCTTCCTATGCTCGTACACAATATTTTGCATCTTTCTGAAAAATACACCGCCGTAATGTAGCTTTATGGTGAAATAACTTGAATTTATTCCTGGAAAAAAAAAATCATATCAGCATCCCGCCATCAACAAACTCTAGTTGAACGACATGAATGCAAAATCAAAGCGAATAAATAGGGAAAATTTTATGATTCCAACTCAATAACATGCTTAAAATTATGGAAATATGCACTAATATGATCAGAGTTGATAACCCACTATGAGACAAACATATCTACAACCAGAAATTTTGAAGAAAAACTAAAAACTTACCATTTACAGGTTCGGGAAGACGAACTCGTATGTGACATGCAAAATCTTCTTGAATTTCATCGGATTGTTGGCTATTTTCGTTCAACATTGTAGAAGATGACCTATGGGTTCGAACCGTAATGGAGAATGGAGAATGGAAAAGGAGTGATATTAAAACTGACAAAATGATATTGTTGTTTTAAATAAAAGGGAAAATTGGAATGGACGAAATTGTCCTTGTTTAAATTGGTCAAAATTTGTCTTTTTTCCATTTTTAAGGTCAGCTAACGATGGAACTAGCGATTTCTGTCATATTGGACTGTATCTGTGAATTTCTCAAAGGTTTGAGACCTGTGGTGGCACAAAGTGATGATTGAGGTATAGCCTGCAAAAAAACGAAAAGGTTTGGGACCGCAGTTGCAATTTTTCCTATTTCTTATAAAGATTTGAAGAAGCTTTTTATATAAAAAACACCTACTCAATAATTTTTGTACTCTTTTCTTGGTTTGAAGAAGAAGAAATGTAAGAGGATAATTTAAAAACTATTGAAATGTTTAAAGATTCAAGATTATTCATCATCTCCCTGCTCAGTCTTTAATTTCAGTTGAGCTAAGAACTATTGAAGTGATTCAAGATTATTCACCATCTTTCTTCTCAACCCTTAATTATAGGTAATATTGCATCGATCCAAAATCGTGTTTTTGTAATCTTATAATGCTTGCTAGTTGTATAAATGCTTGATAAAAACAAATTGAAAAACTCCCTTGCAAATTTGGCCAGAGACATAGAGGACAATGCTCCATGGGAGCAACTCCTCCCTAGATTATGCAAAACGGAATCGAGATATTGGTGCTCACATAGAAAATATTAGTCAAACTCGAAATTTTAAACTACTCATCCCCTAAATTTGCATGATGATGATTATTTTCAACAATATTGGGGACAACTCCATCTTTCGAGGGCAACACAGAGTCTTGGAGCAAATATTTAGAACGAACCTTGAATGAATGGCACATAGAGAACAAATGTGCAATAATCAATAAAATAAATATGAACTTAGAAAAACTCACATTGGTCAATGCTGCAAAATTCTTTAAAGACTCACATGACCCTGTGCCCTCGAAAAAGATCATTATTGATACTGTCATAGTCAATCATGTGACTTAGATGAAGAATCAACACCATAAATAAAATTGAGAACTCGATGACTCTATTGTTCTTAGGTTCTCACTACAATATTAGATTTGTCGTCTTGCAATAAAAAAGATTCATTTTATATTGTTGTCTGTATTATTATTGTACGAGTCTATTAGTCAGGTTTAAATAAAATTCAACTTCGTACGTTTTTATGATATCATTTAACCTCCATTTAACTGCTAATTTATAATTAAATATTAGTTTCTTTTTTTTTTCAACCACACATTCTTCATCAATATACTATTTCAAAATATATTCTTTCAAAACAATGTGGCTCAAGCACACCCTTAATTTCAATAAGGGTGTGTTTGATAACACCCTTTTTTCCATAGAAAATGTTTAAGGGTGTTTGAAAACAGCCTTTTTCCACCTTTAGGTGGAAATGTTTTTCCCTCCACGCGCCTAATTTTAGGCGTGGAGGGAAATGACTTTCCCACCTTTTAGGTGGGAAAGTGAATTTTGACTTTTTTTTTTCTTTTTATTTATTTTTATTATAAACAATAGAAACAAATTTCATAATCAATTGTAAAAACATTTTCATTTTAATGGACAATTTTCNTTTTTCCCTCCACGCGCCTAATTTTAGGCGTGGAGGGAAATGACTTTCCCACCTTTTAGGTGGGAAAGTGAATTTTGACTTTTTTTTTTCTTTTTATTTATTTTTATTATAAACAATAGAAACAAATTTCATAATCAATTGTAAAAACATTTTCATTTTAATGGACAATTTTCATGTAAAACAAAGTTAAACGAACACTAAACTTTGATGAAAAAATTGATTTTTTTAAGATTTTTTTTTTCATTTTTTTTTAGTTTTTGGCGATGGAAACAAATTTTATAACCAATTGTGGAAAAAATTATCACTTTAATGGACAATTTTCATGTAAAACAAAGCCAAACGAACAAAAAATTTTAAAATTTTTCGGGTGAAAAATTATACCAATCAAACACACTAAATTAACAATTCCCTACAAAATAATTTCTATACAATTACTTTCCTTAAAATTTATTTTCTTTCCACCCTTACAATCAAACGGACGCTGCCTCATCCATGACTATTATTCCACACATTTGGAATTTGTTGGTGTTTTAAAAAGAAAAAAATAAATAACACACGGCCTGAATTTTGCGCTAAATTTTCCCTACTCCACGCACCGGTGTTTATATTCCCCAACCCTCCCTCCCTCCCTCTCCGTACAACGATGGCGATTTCCTCACTGCAAAAACTCGCTTCCCAAATTACGAAACATCCCTCTCTTGCCCTCTCCTCTCGCGCTGTAATTGCCCGTTTCTCCGCCTCCTCCGCCGCCGCTACTTCAGCCAAAGTCTCCGATCGACTCGTCAAGCTCTTTGCAGTGGATCCGGATGGCATCAAGCGCCAGGTAGTGGGGCTATCGGGTCAAACCCTCCTGAAGGCCTTGACCAATCGGGGTTTAATCGACCCGGCTTCCCACCGGCTTGAAGAGATCGACGCGTGCTCGGCCGAATGCGAGGTCCACATCGCCCAGGAGTGGCTTGAGAAGCTGCCCCCTCCCACTTATGACGAGCAGTATGTATTGAAGAGGAATTCTCGTTCCAGGGTCATGAATAAGCACTCGAGGCTCGGTTGCCAGGTCGTTCTCACTCCGGAGCTGCAAGGTATGGTAGTCGCCGTGCCCGAGTCCAAGCCATGGGACATTCCGTAATATCTTAACCCCGAGAGCTGTCAATGCGCGGTCAGTTTTAAGGTTTATTTGAATAATGTGGACAAAATACATTCGATGCTCGACATGTTGAAAACTTTGATGGTTAATTTGATTGTTGCTGCAAAATGGTTGTGTTCTTGAATTAAATTCGAGAAATTGAATTTTTTGATGATTTATGGTATGTTGGTGTTCTATGTTGTAGCCCCACGTTAGCAGCAATGCTGCAGTTGTGGAGATATAGGTTTGTCATTTGCAGTTTTTGGCCTTTCTTTGATAAGGTTTGCATGAAATAAATATTTTTATCTTTACCTTTGATGTGTCTTAAATTGCTCGTGTTGGCGTGAATCCCCACTTTGAGAGATCGTATAGGGTGGGAATGTAATAATTAATAGGATTGTATTGTTTTGTTCGAACTAGTCCTTTGATGCAAGATGTTATGTGAACATCTAGATGGCATAATCTGTGGTTTGTCCAGGACTAGAGTTCTCTGAAATGCCTTAAATAGTTATCTAAACTCTAATAGTTAATAGTTCCTGCTACCATCTTTAGGATAGCTGGAGAACTGAGTGGTTCTGATGTTTTTAGGAGCAAAATATGAAAATTGTTTGTTGAAAGGTTTTACCAATTTGATGTGGAAAGTAGAAACTGACTTGCTGGATGTCCTTCTAACAGGTCGATTAATCCATCATTGAAATGAGATCATTGATCGTGCTAGCAAAATCTACCGTAAAGTAGTTGTCCTTTTATTTGATCATTACACTCTTGGCCAGATGTTTTAAGCTTTGAGTTTTCGGGACACGTGTGCACAGATCCACTTGCATATTCCTTAAACTGTATGGACTCTAATAATGAAATATTTGTAAATCCTTTATCAGAATCACTAGGAATATAGGATCATTCCATCTATTAGTGACCAATTTTTCCCAAATGATAAATTCAGGTTAATGACTTACCTCTTTTGAAGCCAATGGATTTTAGGCATCTTGTCAATTGTTTGTACTTGGACACAGTACTATAACAACTCATATGACTTGAGATTCTATTTTAGCCGCTTACCAAATGATTTAGTTTCAGTCCCCTGCCCATCTCTGCAATTTTTTCCCTCTCACTGAAGCTGATAGGATTTAGACTACCTACGTCTGTTAACTGTACTTGGACAACTACAGCAATTCACATGGTTTGAAATTCCAGTCCAGTCCTTCCTGCCCAAAGCGTAGCGCGTACACACCAAGTGGTTCTTCTTGACTTGGCTATAGTCGTGAGAGGTTCTTCTACCCTGACATTTGATCTTGCCAACACTGTCTGCTCAGTTTTTGACAATAATGCTTCATTCCAGGGCCTGAAAGAAAGCTTATCACACATTGGAATTGACCTCTCGCACTGAGGACGACCTATGAGATGGACTGTAGAAGTCCCTACATCTTCTCTTTTATTATTCTGTGATTCACTTACTGCTAGGAAATGTTCTCAGGGAGACCCTGTTCTTGCCTTCAAAAGTTACTATAGTATTATCATATCTTGTTGTGCAACTAATACTACATGTGTTGTTTACCATTCTGAGGCTTTTACAATAATCTTATATCAATTTGGTTTTCCATCAGGTGATTGTTTTGAAATGCGCTCAACTCTGGTGTAAGGATTCAGTCGATTGAGCTATTAAGCTGATGGAGCTATGTGAGAATGCTAGATTCTCGTGTTAGCTATATTTGTGTGTGTCCTATAAACTAACCTGTTAGCTATTACTCATTTGTTAATATGTTTCTAAGGATTCCAGTGGGATCCACATTGGCTATTCATATATATCATTTGTCACATGATTTAGAAGAAATTTTTTGCAGCCTTGTGATCAATTGAGTTCCTGCCGTAATGTTATTGCCTAAATTAAAATTCTCATCTTTGCAACCGAGAAGCTTGGTACCAAGTCTAGCTTGAATTGGCAAAATGCAAATTTATGGTATTTGTATGTGGAGCTTGAGTTCTGATTAAGTGAACAGTGTTTAGAACAACGCGATCATCTCTGTGATTGGTTTTACACTGTGGAAGGAGATGCTTGAGCAAGGGACCTCAATTTTCATAAAGAGGTGGAACCAGAAGCCTAGCGAAATCTAGAACCTTTAGAGTACTGGAACTGAAAATGAACTCAAAATCAGAATCTAGGTGCGATGAATTAATTTGTTTATGCTGAAACTACGGAAACTTGAGAAGGCCCATCTGATTTAACTAACCTCAATCTCATTTGAGGTAATTTACCTCAAATCCTTTTGAATTGCAGTACCTAATCAAGCCATTTGGGTTAAATCACTGGGATGAAGCTGAAAAAAAATATAGAAGTATGTAGGTTGTGCATTTCTGGAAGGACTAGTTCTTCAGAAAAGTAAAATCTGATCAACTGAATACTTGAATTTAGTTGTGTAACTTGCTTTTGGGGTCAGATTTTTCATTTCTACTGTCAGTAGTTTCCTTCTTCCTCCCTTCGCATTCTACCCTGCCTCTCTCTGACCTGTGGGTTTCACACGCCGGTTTTGGATTGCCCTGAAACTTCACTACATGTTCCGGATAGTTGAATGAAATTTACCGTATAAGAATGAATTTGAATTCACTGAACTTTAACATATTCTTGTTTAGATTGATCTGCTTTTAAGAGTTAAAATATGTGGTCACGAATTACTTTCAATACATATAATGTCCATATTTATTTATTATTATTTTTTTTTACTGTGGATGTCCGAGTCAGCTTACGAACACCTCAACTAATCCCACGAGATCCTGAAGTTTACGACCGAATACTCACCTCAGTGGCCACGAGGGGATTCGAACTGGTGATCATTGAGGAGCAAACCCAAGACCTGACCAATTGAGCTACCCCTGAGGGTTAAACTCCTATTCAAAGATGGCTATTGAATTAATTTATATAAAAGTTTAAATGGTTAGAGAATGCGCACAGCATTTTTTTTTTCCATTCATTGAAGGCATGTATGATAT
>CAIGRR010451832.1:0-10390 GCA_903798365.1 Fraxinus sp. 1973-6204 | reverse complement strand
TTGTATCCTGGAAGTGATTGTCCACGGAGGTCGCAGCAGATATCGACAGACAATTTCGCTTTAGGACATCGTGCTGTCACGAGACTCGATCAGTCGATACGTTTTCTGCACTTTACAGTATTGCAACTAATAAATTTTCTAACATAACTTGATATATATAATCTTGAGATGTGCACTAGTGAAGGTTTTGGAAGATTACAAGGTTTTAGTAATCTTGCATTGAAGTTGATTGCAAAAAATAAACACGTGTGTATCATTAGTCTACAAGCTCGTGCTATTGGTATTAATTCTTTCTGTAGGTACTGCTAAAATTGAGAGAGGATTTTTGGCAATTACAAGTCAAGAATCGTCAGCTTAATCGAATCGAAGATCAATAGTTGAATGATAATTTGATTGCATATATTAAGAAAAACGTATTTGACAATATTGAAAATGATGTAATTACGAAACGTTATCAGAGTATAAGAACACGTAGAGAACAAATACTTTTATTTTTTTCACTATTTTTTTGCAAAGCTCCTTGCCTAAAGGAACTATAGACATCATGGAAATCCAAAATCCGAAGACAATTATGCCGAGATGTGATGTGTACAGTCTTCCATAACTTATTTCCATTTAAACAACAAATTGGCCTATATTTCTCACATGTAACATAAATTGAATGCCACAGGCAAAATTTTTATGGCAGAGTACCCCTGCCATGATCTCCCAATGGCTGAATAATTTCAAATTGCACAAAAGCCACAGCACAGGGTATCTTAGTTGAGTTAATTAGTATAGAATTCACATAAAGAGGAGTATAAAGGGAGATAGCAGAAGGTAAAACTGCGAAGCATCTGTTTCCTTTGATGATTCTACAACCATCAACACTTACACAACATCATCGACATTACTACATCACCAACATACAAACTACCAAACACCAATAACAACCTACCAACTACACATTCAAAACACCACACCAACCTATTACTTTTTTTCTACATTTCCAATCACAAACAACATCCTACCAACTAAAAGACATAAAGTTGTGACATAATCTCTACTTTGATCAGTAGCCAAACCCATTAAAAAATAAAAGACCGATGACGTTACAAATCAGCATCAAGCCCAATCCCACTCAATCAGCTCATCCTACGCTCCCTCTGCTGCATATTGTTCGGACCTGCAGATTAGACCATTTATTACATTCTTGTAGCATGGATGAACTGGTGGGTCAATCCAAGAAACATAGTTGCCAGCATCTAGCTGTCCATAGTTTCTCCGTCCATGAAGACTTTGTGGCAGGTCTCTAACCACATTAAAACTTGTTCGGAATTCCAAGATGTAGATGCCAATGGAAAATTTTCCATGAAGGAAATTTTTTACTTTCTACAAAGCTGGTTTCAATTGAAGGTGATTTGGATTTTGGGAATATTGGTTTGGAAGCAGACCAAGTTTCTTGATTTGAGATGGAAAACACTTTGATGGAAGAAATCGATTAGGTTTTTGCTTTCAAGATTTGGGAAAAATTAAAAATTTGATGGAGTTCGAAAAATGAACAATTCTTCTAATTGTAAGCGAAAACGCTATTATTTGAGTGTGTTTTGTTCATGTCATCAGCTTTTAATAAGGTTAGTGGCCAAGTAGGATATTCATCTACTTACGTGGACATTTTTAGTAGACGGACAAAATTGAAATGAATGATAAATAAAATTGAAATGTGCACACACACAATTTGATACAGGACACAACTAAACAGTACCATGAACATAACTAAGCAACAATCATCCCCCATAAGCATGAAAAAGATCAGACGGGCAAAAGCCTCAAAAACTTTGTGTCACAATGGCATGAACACAGCTAGCTAGTCTTCCGCTGCCACTCCCAACAAACTTGGTACATTTTGATACACAATACTAAATCAGAAATAGACTGAACATTATAATAAACATAATTTTACTTTCTTTTCTTCCTTAATATTGTCCAGTACTAAGCAACTTAAATTACAGAAATGACGGTATTAGGATTTAGAACTGGAAATCATCCAACGCACCTACATTTTTTGTACAATGATTTTTGCAATGCTAATTCTGTTATATACATAGCTAAAATCACAAGATTTATACAGTCAATGCAAAAAGTTATTGAAACTTCTTGCATTCTTCGCTTGGATTTGGTGACGTTAGGGTTTCTTCAGAAGCATGGTAAAGGATTCCATCCTGCAGACTCACAGCTGAGCAAAATTTTTACGCACATTTATTTAGTCTATGTCAACCGGAAAAGGAATCCAGCACACTTCATCATTTACATCTGCACAAGGAAACTTCGTCAGCAAACGACACTTTAAATCCTAGCGTTATTTCTTGAAATTTCTGAAACACAATTAGCTTATTTACTGTGAAATATCTCATTAAAGTTGTCTATCTTTAGCATTTCTGGCCAATATACCTCTAGAAAAGGGATAGAATAGACTGACACAATTTCAAAGTCAACAGTAAGAAAATAAACGAAGCTGTTGATCGTATACATACATACACGACATTCATGTCAAATAACATAATACTACAACTCCAAGACATGTGCCTATCACTTTACTGCTTTACGGTTTCCTTTTACCCCGCAAGAAAAGGAAAACAAATGAGATAAGGGCACAAGTCTCAGAATGGACAATCGTCGATTATTCTTACAGAATATAAAGAACAAGACATAATTTGAAATCACCACGCAGCATCCTCCCTCCCCCAACCCGAAATCAAGACGGGAAGACTAAGAAATTACAATATTATGAAGCAGATGGTCTCAGTTCACATGAATTTGAAAAGCTTTACGGAGGGATTTTCAAATTATTGGAGAAAAGAGAAGAGAGCAGATAACAAGTTCATCAGAAATCCAGCAAGTTTACAAACAAAGCAGGGTCGCAGTCGAAACCTCTTTTAATTCAATAACATTCAGTTTAGATGAATAGTTCAAGTCAAGCTGCTAAAAGAGAGAGGCCTACCATCACACAACTTCTTATGTAATTACTATTTTTAGTAGGTCAAGTGCACTTATGAATTATCCATGCATGTGTATGCAAACACATATATAGGGTTCATGTCCATAAATGTACGGTTCTAGGTGATTCCCAGAATAATCTTAAAATCAATAGTTGAATGAGGCAAAAGAAAAGAACTAAATTCTAGCTACAGCTTTGTGATCTCGGTTATATAACAGGGTAGCAAATGATAAAAGTACATGAACTTAAGCTGCCATCATTTGTGAATAGTGATTTTTATGAGGTGTGATTAAAAAGTAAGGAAAGTTTTAGGTTTATGTGCAGAATATTTTATTATGTGGATGTGCAGTTGAAAATGGGTATATAGAAAAAGAGTTTTTAAACAGGATACAATAATCAATAGTGAAGAAACGATTTTCAAACTGACTATGGCTCTAAAAAAAGGTGACCTATTGCTGCTACTTTGCTAGATCTTTAACAATCTTGTGAAAAATATTTGTCTTTAAAAAGCCATTTTTATGGTGTTTACCATAATGTAAAATGGAAAAATTTTGTTTCATTCAAATGGCTGTATAGATAACCACAATCAAGTGAAAGTATCGGCCAGGGATCATATTGCATTGACACACCAGGTCCAGAACATTCAGAACACATTATCTACTTGAAAAAAAAACTCCCACAATAATTTTGTCCCAAGAAAAATTGAACCAGAAACGTCTCCTAGGTCTATTTAGAAATAACAAATATAGCAATGAGGTAACCACGTTTCGAGATCGTGAGAGGATTCATATGACCTTATCGTTCAGCAAATGTTTGGAATATGGTAACAGCAAAATAACTCTCAGCAGTAAAGAATTGTTAAGGACTTCATACAAGTGCAATATAAAATGACACACAACACCTTTAAAAAAAAAAAAAAAAAGTTGATAGAAAGCCATTAAAACAAGCTACAGTGTTCACATTGACCAACTAAATGTCATAGCATATGTATAAATTATACACATTTGTATATTTCAAAATTAGAGCAATCAACTATCAAGGGATATAAAGATGAATTTACCTTAGCACATGATATTCCAATAAGCTGCCCAAGCCTCATACAGCATTGATTTAATGCAACAAGATTAGCTAGTTACAGATAGCAAGCTTCCCGGTCCATTCATCAGCAGCAGCAACCCCATAATCAAGACTAATCTCCTTCATAGGAGGAATATTTTCTGTAGCAAACAGCATAAGGTGAGGGAATGATACATTATTGTGATCGTACAGCACAGGCTGTACCATAACGTTTGGAATTGAACTCTGGCTCATATAACAAGCTACATTTCTCATTCTTGATACATCCATGGAAATATCTAAAGGAGGAATTGGTGGATACGATGGGCAAACATAGTCAGAAAATATTTGTGATAAATCCCCCCATTCTGTCCATCTATCACCGAAACGACTCGGATAAATCAAACTATCACCATTCATCGTGAAAATCTGGGCTTGCTCACGCGTGAGTACAACCCCTGCATACTCACAAATAAAAGAGCCAGCCTGGATCAAGTCCAATGACCTCACTCCCCACTGTGTCTCCCTAGACCTAAACACTTCAAACCGATTCTTAATTCCCTTTTGGCTAACACGATTACGGCAACTAGGAGGACAACGACAATGGGGCCCACACTCAAAAATCAATGGTTTTCCCCTCACAAGAATCCCATTTGAATCATAGGCAAACTCACCCCCATTTTTCTTTGCACAAAAGCAATTATCCAAACACCCCCTAGCACACTCACATCCCGTCCCATTCCCATAATTATATACATAAGACGGGAAAATGGTTGTAATAAGATACTCATGATAAACAGGCCCATAGTCCTCATCAATGTCATTAAAGAAAAATACAGGCACATTCTCCTTTTTTCTAGATAAATCAAGTGTTATGTAACCTTTAGGACGCACTTCCAGTGGCCGAACCCTAAGATTCCTCGCAAACTTCATAAGGCTACTTCCCATTTCCACCTGATTTTCAATCCTAACAAGTTTGAACTTGTAAACCCCAAACCCCGACTTCCCCACATCAAACCAAGTGTCAGTTATCCTGTATAAGCCATCATAAACATAAACTTTACCACTAGCACTACCTTCATATTTAAAACCACGAATGACCCTTACCTCCAAGCCATAATACATGCTCCTCTCCATGGCCAAATTACCACTTTCCAATTTTTGGTGCATTGCCTGCCTGTTATGTTTGTCCTGTCCACCATGCCCAGTATAAATGATCACATCCCCTGCATCCTCATCATCTTCATAACCTCCAGAAACAATAATGCTGGTGGCTATCGGTTCTCTGTTCGAGCTCTGACTGGCTGGGACATAATCAATCCCGGCCTGAGGATGACCGTGCAACCCGACAACAACCAACTCCATTCTGAAAAAGAACACATCGCCAATTGCTATACCAGGGATATCACCCAAGATCCTCTTATCACGATTCAACCACAAACCTGCATCCCTCATTAGTGCTGCCGCCTTCAAATCCCCTCTTGTCTTCTTCTTTGGGACCAGCAAATCACGGTGTTTATCATCCTCTGAGGTAGAAAATATACGCAGGGAGTCAAAGAGCATCCGGGTCCTCCTGATTAGGTCCCGGAAGTAACGGTGGTCATCAGCTTTAAGATCCGTAACCCGGACTAGCTCAGATGAACGTTGAGGGTACTTGCGAGTTCCTCGAGGCGAAATAACAACAGCCGGAAGCTGGGCCTCGTTGTTGGCGACTGGGACGATAGCCCCATAATTGGGATCGGACTCAGGAAGAATGGAGACCTGGCCGTGCCTCTGAACGCCCTGGGCAAAAGCTGAGCGGAAGAGGTCGGAAATGCGGTGAAATTCAGAACATAAATCGGGTTCAGATGAAGAAGTAGGAAACTGAGTTGACGCTGATGGAATGGAGGGTTTGAGGTCGGGTTGTGAATTAGCGGCGGATGGCGGCGGTTCATCTATGGGTTCAAGCTTTGGCTCGATTTTGGGTGTAATTAAGGTGGAGTTTGAAGGAGAGTAACCGGGATCAGGATATAGATTGAGGTCGAGAAATGGGATTGTAGAATTCATTTGTAATTTGCAACAAGATTTGCTGTTTAAGGCAAGGATTTGTTGCAGAGGTTTGGAAAAAAAACCCAAAAAAGTTTTAAAAAACAATAGAAAGAGAGAGAGTGACAATGGGAAGAAAGATTTTATGTTATGTAATGTTCAAGAAAATTTGAAAATTTGTGAAAGTTAAGAATGAGGACTGAGATGTTGTGGTTTGATAAATGGACAAAAATACCCTTTGAACGCTAGGATAGATAGCCCGTTTGATTCTAGATGAGTTAAATGTTCTAATGGGCATCGATTTTTGCACTTCGTCACGACTTACTCATCGAACTTTAAGAGTTGTCCCAATGGCCATTGAACTTACGTTCTTTGCTTCCCGTTACTCATTGAATGAATTCCGTCTTTAACTCTGTCTAGGTGACAGACGGAATACCTACGTGTAACGTTAAATGTACGAGTTAAATGCACAAATTTATTTCCAAATCCGCAAATAATTATGTTCCCATTTCCAAACAACACAATCCCAATCCCTAACTATTAACCCCAAAATCCATTTCATTTCTCATATGTGAAATCGGTCTTCTGTAGAAATAATTTAGTTTAGCAATCAAGAACCTAAAATCGGATTGTGATCTTTGTTGTGATTCGATTTTCCCCAAACCTGAAATCAGCATCCACTACTGCAAACAGCAGGTAAGTTTGAATGATGAGTGTGGTTACTTTTATTTTTGGTTGTTCGTATTAATGCTTTTGTGTTATAATCAACATCTATATTCTCATGATTTTGCGTTTGTATGTTGAGAAAAATTAGTTGTCGGTTTGTGTATTTGATTTTCAAGTTGGAATTCGTGTTATAATGCTTTGGCAATATAAAAGCGTGTAATCCTTTGCTAGTGATGAGTTAATGTTATAAAATTCATTTCACTTTGTTGAACTAATTTATCCATTCAAACCATTGAATTAACTTCGAATTACTAAATTTGGTGGCTTCACATGCCTTTTTAGAATGGCAAGGAAGAATTTATGTAATCGAGACATTTGCTCAAATAACAGAAAAATCCGCAAGGGAAAAAGAGCAATGGAGGAGAGCACGAAAGGGAAGGGAAGACTTCCGTGAATTTGTTAAAGCTATATAATCGAGTTAATGACATATGTTGTCTGTCGAACTCCATGTTTAAGTAATCAGCTCTAATTGTTCTTAATTTGCAACTTTTTCTATGCTTTATGAATTTGGAGTTGGATTTTTTACTGTAGTTTAGTACCCGTTCACATATGAATGTCGATGATGGATTGTTTTGCTTTAGTAGTCAATCTCAGGTGTTCATGACAATCAAAATTGTATGCATACAGGATGATCTTAGTTGTAATAATTGTGTAATCTTAGTATTGTTTTAATGTTTTGCATATGCTGTTGTGAGTGGATTGTAATTCTCGAGTTGCGTTGACAGTCGTCTCGATTGCAGATATTTATGTGTTTCAAATTCTTTCAGTTTCATCTTATATAGTATTTCCGTCATTCAATTTTTGAAGTATATTTAAAATACTGTACATTTCATATGCAATTTATTTTGAGAGATAAGTCTTGATTGGTGTCGAGTGTATGCTACCAGTTTGCTTACAATTATTTTCAAGGTATACTTGGTTGTGTGTGTTCCATTTGCAATTTAATTTGACAGACTTTTACATGTCTTATGAGGCTTGCACAATCCTCAGTTCCTTAAACTTTATACCCCTATATACATGTTCCTTTCCCACAAAAGAATCCATGCACCATACAAGGTCACCATACAGGGTCAATCAGACTAGAAGTGTTCCATACGTGAATGTCTAAAATACGTAAAACATAAAGGTAATTGAAAAATGCAGCAACTTATGTATTAGAACATGCTTTTCGGCAACATTTTAGCCACCATTTCGATTTATAATGCACATATGACATAACCCACATATGACATAACCCACTCAACAATATTTCACACTTCGCTCGGTGATGTACATAACCATTTGACATAACTTTCTAGTACAAGCAATACTGCACAAAAGTATCTAAATCCACACAATAACCCATTTCAACACATTTCAACTTAAACGAGAGTCCACCTATGTAATTACAAAATATTTTGTCAATGACTGCAAAAAATAGCCCAATCCGGATTGAGTGACTACCGGGATAACTCTTAAAGTGCGGTGAGTAAATCGTGACAAAGTATAAAGTTCGGTAACTATTGAAACATTTAACTCGTTTTAGATAAAAAAAAAAAAAAAAATCAACGCTACAACAAAAAACAGCTTTTACAGCGGCCAAAAAACGCTGCAAAAGACCTTTTGTAGAGTTTCAGCGTATGTTGCGAGGGTCGGTGTTGCCGTTGAGGGAAGAGATACGACAATGTTTATTCACCGTTGCGAAAAGTTCTTTTGCAGCATTTTTTAAACGTTACAAAAGATACTTTTCGCAACGTTTTTTCAACGTTGTTGTAGACCTTTTTTTTACAGTTATATATGGCAATTGACCTACAGAATTGAAAATGACACTTTGTGAACAAATTTTGGAATTGCATAAAAATTGATAATTTCATTACAAATTTTTGAATCAATACAATATTAGAATGTGTTACAATACAACATTAAATCAATAAAACAAGATTCAATAATTTCACCTAATAAGTCAATCTTAGTACAAAATTAACTTCAACGACTTTGCTGTCAACNTTATATATGGTAATTGACCGACCAAATTGAAAATGACACTTTGTGAACAAATTTTGGAATTGCATAAAAATTGATAATTTCATTACAAATTTTTGAATCAATACAACATTAGAATGTGATACAACACAACCTATCTAAAAATGAGTAAGGATTAAAGAATTCATGTTGCACCTTCTATAAAGTTCGAAACTACAATAAACTATCCTACACCTCCACAATATACAGCAACTTCGTTAACCCCTCTACAATCGCCATTTCTCCACCTTCACATGCAAAACACATAAATTTGTAATGAGAACCATATGCAGAAACTTAGAACATTAAAGCGTTTACCCCAGCAATTCCTATATAAGTTGCAAACATAACACATACAACATAACATAGAACCACGCACAGACAGAGTTCAAAAAAAAAGGAGAACATTCACTACAATCATTCAATTATGTCAGAGTAAGTGGTTACTACTTAAAACAATTCTACTGGTGAGCACTTAAAGATAAAACATTATTGAACAACACTGTACGAGATAATGATCAACATTTCAACTTAGATTTTCGTTAAAATTGTCTTACACTTCAATCTAGCATGCCACAAACACGTCAAATAAATTAAACTTCCTTAAAAAATAAATAAATACATAAATAAATAACTCCCCTACAATCTTTTCGATACACACAAAAAGATTCAATTATTTCGATAACTATAAAAAGATAGCTTACCTAGGAGGGATCAACATTTATTTTCTTTTCTCAACAAAATAAACAAAAGCATATAGACGAAAGAAAAACTCACCTTTTCATATGGGTGTGAAACAAACCTCATTCAATAATGTCCAAAAGTGCCTGCATAAATTGACACAATTACATGTCAGAAATTTATAAAATTTCATATCTTCTCTTCTTTTGCTTCTTTAAATTTAAAATTTATAAATGATTTTCCTCAATAATCAAAATCATATAGTAAATTCAATTCCGTGCTTATTTCTGATTTCTGATTTTTGCATTCCAAAATAAGAAACATTAATGAAATTTATGTATACACAAAAGCAAGTTACTCTCTGTTTGTAAATTCATGTTGTTAAAAAAAAGTTTAAAAACTAAACCCTTCTGATTGTTTATTTTCCTTTTTCTGTGTGTTTGAACTTCCTAACTAGGCACATTTCACATCCACAATATTAGCACCTATACATCCTCATCTTATATTATATTACACATAAAAACGTGCAAAATTTTGTGAATATAGCTTGACCCTAAATATAGTTGCCAAATACAGTGCAAAATTGAGCTGAAAATAATTTCACTGCACATAAAAAAATATACATAAAAAATATACAGTAATCCTTGCCATGTTCTCAGGTGTGACATCTCACAACAGACAAGTAGCAAGCTGTTAATTTTTCTCAAACTAACTACGTGTATATGGCCCTCAAGCAGTATCGGGAAGCCTGTGAGTCACATTAGGGAATATCATAAAGATCATTACTTTTTCCCAAATCAAATCCATGAGTTTCCCTAAGGGTCCGTTTGATAGAAAGATGGAAAATGGGTGGAAAGAAAATGTTTTATAGGGAAAAGATTTTCCTAGAAATTGTTTTGCTGAGAATTGTAATTAATTGTGTTT
>CAIGRR010451814.1:0-14962 GCA_903798365.1 Fraxinus sp. 1973-6204 | reverse complement strand
GTGTCGTCGTCTAGTCGGTAGACTGTAAGCCCCTGTTTGATCCACATTATTTTTTTCATTCTCATTCTTCTACTCATTTTCAACCACACATTCTTCAATAAAATAATATTTTCCATCACATCAACAACTTTTCCTTCTTTTTCAACCACATACTTCTCATCCCATCACTTCAAAAAAATACATTATATCATTTTAATGTGCATCAAACACACTCTTAAACAGAAATTTTAAACAAATATAAAAAGATTTAGAATAACATAGTGAAAATAAAAATTAGTGGATGAATTTATAGTTATATATTTTATTTAAATCTATTTAAGTGAGTTTACATAGGATTTAAAATATAATTAGATTTTATTTTTAAAAGTGGATGTACACATAAAAGACGTGGATGAAAATATGGTACCCTAAAAGAATTCAAGCCCTCATTTGGTCTTCATTATTCCAGAATTTTTTATTTTTTTTTTATTTTTAATCACACAATTTTTCATAAAATAATATTATACGTAAATAATAAATTTTTCATTTTTTTAATCATATTTTTCCCAAAATACTATTTCAAAAATTGTAACGTGAAATAATGAACCTGTGACCAAGGTTAAAAGAATTATTATCTCTCAGCTTGTCATCAAAATAACCTTCCACTCCTCGCTGCTCTCCATCTCCATCTCCATCTCCATCTCCGTCGCCGTCTCCTCTTCGACTGTCACTCTCTCCGCCGAGGTCGAATATTTGGTACAGTCCCTTCCCACTTTGAATTCTATGGCAGCTATTTAATTATAAATTTAAGTATATGACTTACTTTGTGATTTATTGTATTCTTCCCTTGTTCACGAAGTTGGAAAACAATTTATCTGATCACAACACCTTTTTGGTGAGAACGGAACATGGAATATGGTTGCTGGATTTGTTAACTTATATACTCTAGGGTTTTTAACTTACGCCTTAATTTTATTTTTTTATTTTCATTTATATATTTTTTTGGGTGGGAGAGGGGGGATGGGTGGAGAAGTGTTAATTTAACTCGTGTAAGATGTGATCAGTTACACATTAATATAAAGTGGAATATGGTGCTGTGAAGCAGCTACATCAAATGGAATGACCTCCGTAACTGGTTTTACTGTTTAATAATTGTCTTGACGATTCCTGGCTGATTTTGAATCCAAAATTCCGGAATCTTACGAATAGGCAGATATATGGTTCTCGACTTCTCGTTATACAACAGTACCATTGATTTTTATGTTTAAGTAAGAGAGTAATGTGATATACAGTTAGGTATAAGGGATGATTTGATGTCAGTAAGATAGCAATGTGATATACAGGTAGGTCTAAGGGATGATATTGCTGTTCTTGTTGTCGTTTATATTTCCTGTTCACGTGGATCTAAACCCCTCCTTTGCTCAAATATAGTGAAATAAATATCAAAAAATTGTAAGGTGTCCACACACACACACACACACACACACTAAAGCTTAAAATGTTTAAATGATGTAACAAAAGATGGTTCGCCTGTGAACTTACTCCTTGCTGGGGTAGGCCATCTCTCTTTATATAAAATCCACAATATCCCAACTTTACCCATGTCTTGCAGTTTATTTTGCTTATGTCCACTAAATTAGACAGCTGCCCATGGCTTCGAAGTCAAGGTCCATAACTGATATACTCTGGTAGCTGTGGCAGATTTGGTTGTAGTCTTGCATTTTCGCTGGCGACGAAAACCCTAGACTTCATATTGCCCATGCTTGGCATTTACAGTTCATTCCTGATTGTGTTCTTTTACATTTTTCTCTATGGAGTTTGTTTAATAATTTTAAAGTCTTCCACCCTTTCTCGTTCTTCATTGCTGATCCAGTCATTTGTTGGTCATTTTCCAACACTATTTTTTACTGCTGAGTGCTGTCAACAAATTATTACTCAAGCATTTTAAGTAGCCTTTGCCCAATGTCATTGTAATTGTGTGGGCATTGAGATGTGGGGCCTAATTTTAGCTGTCTTTTGTTTCAAGGTCCATGCTAGTTTAAAAGATGTAAACTCTACAGTTCTTTCGAATCATGAGAAGGTTTGAACTTTAATCATCAGGAATAAGGAACGAGAATGCAATTTCTTGTTGCAAAGCTTACACAGGACTAAATTTCTGTGTGATGGGATATGGAAGACCAAGATTGTTTCTTATGCTTAAAATTGAATATGAAAAAAGTATTGAGTTTAGAGTTATAAGAAAGCGCAGTCTTGTTTTGATTACAATTTTAAGTAAGCAAGAATAAACACGCTGTGGGAAAACGGTTCTGTTTTAAAGAATTAACTGCTTGTAAATGGACCTTTTTTTTTCAGATGTTCCATAATAGGTACTTGCGGCCCATATACTGTTTTTTTTTTCATCAACATAACTCATTAACCTATTTAAATATTTCAGAGGGAATCATGCCTAAGGTGAAGACGAACCGAGTAAAATACCCTGAGGGTTGGGAGTTGATCGAACCTACTCTACGTGAACTACAAGCACAGATGAGAGAAGGTCCTTATTTTTTTTTTATATCATACCAAAGTACCTCGAATATATTTCTGTTTTGTTCAAATTTCATATTTAGTGTTACTTATTTTTTTATTTTTTTTGCTTCTGGCAATTTTTTGACAGCTGAGAATGATCCACATGATGGTAAAAGAAAATGTGAGGCCATGTGGCCTATTTTTAAAATAGCCCATCAGAAAAGTCGCTACATTTTTGACCTTTATCACAGGAGGAAGGAAATTTCCAAGGAATTGTATGAGTTCTGCTTGGATCAAGGTTATGCAGATCGTAACTTAATTGCGAAGTGGAAAAAGGTTTGTTAACAATGTCCAAATATTTATCATGGTACTGGAAATATGAATTCTGTCATGTTTCATCTTTGTTTTCTAAGTTCCCTGGGCAGTCTGTATGTTCTCTCTGTGGTAAATCAAATTATAACTTTTCTCGTGCTTGTTTGCAAATTCAAATAAGATCTTTTTTACAGTGTTACACTGTCAAAAGAAAACAATGGTTTAAAGAGGAATATTTGCAGATTGATACAATTCAGCTTGTTCAATTTCTAAATTTTTGGAAATCAAAAGCACAATTTGCTTTTGGTTATTGTGAAATTTGGAAGTATGCAGTGCAGTTTTCTCTTGAGGTGCTCGTATATGCTTACATTCCAAGCTTTATTCAATGAATTCACACGCTATTATTGTGTTAACTGCAGCCTGGCTATGAAAGGCTCTGCTGCTTAAGGTGCATGCAACCTCGGGATCATAACTTTCAAACTACATGTGTGTGCCGAGTGCCAAAGCATTTGCGGGAGGAGAAAGTTATAGAATGCATGCACTGCGGTTGTGGGGGCTGTGCAAGTGGAGATTGAGGGTTTCACATCGACGGCCCAAGTCAAACTACACGTATCGGTTGGGATAAATGTAAATCGATGTAAAAGAGGTTTAGAGATATCCTCGTTAGGGTAGAAATCTTGCCTCTAGTCTGTAGTATGATATTTGTGTCACTTTCTTGTGAGGGCTAATGGGGTGATAACTTGCTTTTACATGATTTAGAATTATCTGCTTTAATTTCGAAACAACTATGAAATGTTTTAGAACTTTTGATCCATTAATGCTTTTGAAATTTCCTTAATTTATGTCTAGCAAAATCTAGGATTGCCGTTTTCGTTCCTTGTTTATCGTAGTTTAAGCGGGCATTTCAAATTTTACAAAATAATGGTACCATTAAAATTTTCATTCTCATTCTTTTACTTATTTTTAACCACTTATTTTTCAATAAAATAATATTCTTTATTACATCAATAATTTTTCCTTCTTTTTCAACAAAATGTTTTTCATCGATCCATCATTGCAAAATATATTTTTTCAAAATAATGTGATTTAAACACACCTTAAACTTTTGTTTTCATCGTGCAACTGTCATTTCAAGAACCATCACGAAAGCAATTTTTTTATGATATACCTTTCTGCAGCAACTAATACACATCTGGATTTTTCTGTTTGTGTTTTTGTGGATGCAATTTTCTCTTGATTTGCATTATAATTTAGTTGTATGTGAAATTGCAAAATCATGTTATTTTGCCCTTTAATAATCATATTTCATTTCAAGAGGTCCGCTTTGAATTTGGATATTGATTTTGGATTAAATAGTTGACAAAATTTTGATTTTGGATAATGACTTGCAGGTAAGAATTGAGTGAAGAAGATGGTGGAGGCGGGGTATATGTGGGAAGAAGATGAAGGGAGTGGGTAGACAGGGTAGTGATGGTGGCGGCAGGGGTCCCTGTGTTGGTGGTTTAGTTTGGTAGGGAAGGGGAGGGGTGGAGTGGAGTGGGGTGGGGATTTTGATTTCAAATGTTAAGGTGTGTTTGTTTGACATGGAGTCCACGGATCCTTTTAATTTACCAATTAATTTTTTTCAGAAGATCTATCTGTATTAGTCTCACGGAATCTATTTCGGTGATTGATGAAATGCAACGAATCTAACTTGAAAAGTTTTATGAAGTTGGACGAGTAAGTCATGACGAAGTGTAAAATTCAGTGACTAGTGGAACGTTTAACTCTCACACAACACAAACGTGCCCGAAACAAAATTATAAAGCATCTATTTGATGCACATTTTTTTAGAGAATGTATTTTATATAGTGATATGATAAAGAAACATATGGTTAGAAAAGAACGAAAAGTATTGAAGATTACGTGATTGAAAATGAGTACACAGGGAATGCATTTTTTTGAAGATCCTAGATCAAACAGGGCCAAAATGATAAAGGGACTAAACTGCAAAATGTCTTTTTAACAATNATATAGTGATATGATAAAGAAACATATGGTTAGAAAAGAACGAAAAGTATTGAAGATTACGTGATTGAAAATGAGTACACAGGGAATGCATTTTTTTGAAGATCCTAGATCAAACAGGGCCAAAATGATAAAGGGACTAAACTGCAAAATGTCTTTTTAACAATCTTTCTAGACGAATATCCTCCATAAATCCCTCATCGGATTAGCACCTGTCGGCACTTTCACTTTCTTGCTCTTGTTATGATTGAAACCGATTCCTCTTTCATTTCGTCAAAAGATTTTCACGTAATACACTGTTATATTATACATGGCAGACAAGAAATCCAATAAACCCAGTTTGTTGTGCTGCATAGGTGACATCCATGGATACATAACTAAGCTGCAGAATCTTTGGTCCAATCTTGAAAAGCTAATTGGCCCAGCTGATTTTCAGACAGCCCGAATCATTTTCTTGGGCGATTATTGCGACAGGGGACCTGACACTAAGAAAGTACTTGATTTCTTGATTTCTTTGCCCTCAAAGTACCCTAAACAATCGCACGTTTTCCTATGTGGCAACCATGATTTTGCGTTTGCTGCATTCTTGGGGCTGCTCCCGAGCCCGCCGGACGGGACCCCATTCTCTGAGACTTGGAAGGAGTACGAGATGAATGAGACGAGAGAACAGTGGTATAAAGGTGAGGGTTATGAGAATATGCACTTGCAAGGGAGGAGGTGGGCTGGCAGAATGACTGGATTTAATCGTGCTAAGAATACTGAATACAATGGCTCCATTTACGATGCGTTACCCACTTTCGAGTCCTATGGGGTCCCTCATGGATCTGCTGGTATAAATTTTGCTTTTGCGAAATGGAATTTGTTGAATATGTTATTGTTGAGTATTGAAAATGTTTTCTTTTGTTTCTGATATATATGAATCTTGGAAATTGTGACTGTGTTGGATTAGATTTGTGGAATGCAGGATTAGATTGTATGTATGACATCTGTTATTGCATTGAGTGATTTTGTTGGATTAGATTCTCTACCTTGTCGAATGGGATTTTTCTTTGATTTTGTTGGTTCTTTAACTATTTGTGGTTTTCTGATTGGTTTGAGCTCTGAAAATGGAGTAGTCAGTACTGTATATAATGTCATTTGTTAATGCTGGTCGTTTCTCCTGTTTTAGCAAGCACGAATGATTCCTTCTGCTTTGTGTAGGTGATGGTTTATGTGTTTTGCTTCATTTGATTTTAGTTTTATGCTTCACTAATGTGTTTCTAGTCTTTCCCAGATATGCACAGTGGTCATATTTTTGCAATTGTGTTCTTTTGCATTCGATTATACACAGGCTTTAATTGTTGTTCATCATTTAATGATGAACGGGGTGTTTTATATTGATGGGAATATACTCTATGACATTGAATCGTAACTCAAGAGCAAGACGGGAAGGGGGAGCTAGACTGAGAGTGAGAGCCTACTGCCATAATTGCACCGATTTTCAGAATTTGACCAATTTGGAGAATTGACATAATAATATATAGGCGAGTGCATGCATATACATGCTCATGTATGTTTATCACTGTGTGTGTACACATGCTTGGTTACTACACATCCAAACACGAGGAAATGAAGGTAAAGAAAGAAACAATAGGTCGTGTCTAATGCCGTTTGTTGATTGAGAGAAAAATACAGAAAGGTGGACACGAGTTATGCCCTTTTACATTTGAATCAACATTGAGATACATGAGGTTATGTGCTAAACAGACGAATGTCACAGTTCTGTGCCAAGTCTATAGGATAGAGGTTGCACTTCTTGATATGAGGAACCTAGCTAATTAATCTGCAGGGGTGAGTGTAGAAGGTTACCATGATTGTGGGGCTAGCACTTTGAAATACTGTGATATCAGTCTAATATATGCTCTCGAGTTGTAAGTTAACAAGCTGAGCAATTTTTTTTTTATTGAGAGCCTGAACACATTGAAGTTAGATCAAGAATTCCCAATGAATCTTTCTGTAGTGCAAATTCACGCTCTCGTAAAATTTCCTAGGGTGATAGATTATATCTTAACTTGTGCTTGCTGAGATTCTATGCTTCCCTGTTAGTTCCTATGTCAATTCTGCAACTTGATAACTTTGGTAATTTTGTAGTCATGTTTGATAATAGTAGTTGACAGTTCAGGTACCTAATTAGGTTTGGACTTCTTGGTCATTTGATGCCAAATTGATTTAATCTTTATTCAGTTTGAATATGTTAATGTTTCTAAGCCCTTCCCAACTTAAAAGGAACAGAAACTTCGTTTCTAATTCTGGAGATGCAATAGTTAAGATAGGTTATCTTGTTTGCAGATTTGGTCCAGGCAGTTCCCGACGAACACAAGAAATTTCTTGCTGATTTGGTTTGGGTACATGAAGAAGTGAGCTTCTAGTCGCTCTTTTTTCCTTTTTATATCTTTCTTTGCACGGAGCAATCGGTATGGTTTTCCAATTGATGTGTGCCGTGTGGGATGAACTTGAGACGCACTAATGGTTTCCTTTGCTTATATTCTATTGAACCACTTCACCTCATCTAAAAATTTAAAATGGAAGAGAGGGGACACATTTCTCAACACGCGTCCTCACATGCATGCTGAATTCATTATTATTATTTTTTATCAAAAGCATAACGTGTGCACAATTTTCATAATAGGGTCATTGCATAGCCTAAACTTGGTATCTTAACTTTGTCTAAAAACTTGAATTGTTATGAGAGGACACAATTATTTATTTAGATTTAATAATTGACGTAGCGTAAGTATACATAGTGAAAGCTAACAAAAAACTTGCATATCTTGAAATCTGGAGGACGATGTTTGCATAGAGGCTAAGGATGGATTCCAAAATTATAAACTGATTGCTGTACATGCTGGTTTGGAGAAAAGTAAAGGGGTCGAAGAGCAGCTAAAATATTTGAAAGCCAAAGACACAAGAATCCCTAAAGTCGAAGCTCTCAGCGGGAGAAAGAACGTATGGGACATTCCTGAGGTGATTGCTCAGTCGAACTTTTTACTTTATCTTACATGAGAAAATAGTACATAACATTATCTTTTCTGCATGACATTTGATAGGAATTGTCTAAAACTCCGACTGCTGTGATAAGTGGTCATCATGGGAAGCTTCATATTGATGAACTCAGATTGATAATAGATCAAGGTGGTGGCCTGGAGCATAATCCAGTGGCTGCAGTTGTGCTTCCCTCGAAAAAGATTGTGCGCGACACTGATTGATGAAATAGTTTTGAATTTAAATGCATATTTTCTTCGACAGTGTAATATTTTTCAAGTGTGAACATTTATAACAGTGCATTCATAAGCAACCAGAGATTTCTTCCAGTTTTGTGTACAATTGAAGATGAATATTATATAGCCCTTGTTTGATCCCCGTTTTTTTTAAAATACATTTTTCTCTTTTTTTTTTTTCCAACCAAACATTCTTCAATAAAATAATATTACACGCAAACTAAATTTTTTCCTTATTTTTTAATCATACATTCTCCATCAATCTACCATTTTAAAATGCATTCTGGAGATCAAATAGACTCGTAGTCTCCGTTTGGTTTGGATAAAAATGAGACCTTTAGTAAATTTTGATAGAATTTGGTGAAATATGTGATTAAAAAGTTGATAAAATTTTTGGGTCCTCAAAATTTTGTTGAAAATGAGTTAAGGTATTCATCTTTTAAAATTCATTTTTTTTTTCAAACTCATTTTCAATTACATTCATCCGATACAATAATTTTGCGTGTGATCCATAAATTTTTTCTACTTTTTAGCTAACATTATTGAAAAAACACTTTTCGCAAAATCTGTTTTCAAAAATCTCTACCTATAAACTTAATCGATTAATCTCGATTTCGATGGTTTACCTAATAACCCCCAAATGACCCCCCGGACACCAAAATTTCTCACACCCCAAATGACCCCCCGGACACCAAAATTTCTCACACATTCATCTTAAAATGTTATGGAACTTATTAATCACACGTATCATCATCTTAAAAATGACTAAAAATTAACTTTTACCCAAGCCTGAAAAAGTGGAACGATGTTGGTTTTGTTAAGCCAATAAGTTAAATTTTGCCTCGTATACTCGTTACCAAACACTATGGTTCCTAATATTTTAAGATTCAACATGGCCCTTGATAGTATGGCCCGTGATTTTACAAATGGAATTGTCCTTTTACAAATCAAGATATTAAGAAAGGAGATGTGACACAATCCTCGAATATAACTACTTGGGTCCCCGTTCATTTTTCTTTTCCATTTAGGTCTTCATATGAACTCTTTTGGTTCATTTCGAGGACAAACGCACAAAAATCGTTCAATTTTCATCAAGTAATTACTTGAAAGACTCGTGGCCCATTCTTTTAAAAGAATAAATGAATGGAGATCGCGTTGATTTTAAGTGATTATTTGACGAAAAATTGAATGATTTCAGTCTATTTATCCTTAGGTGCACTAAAACATACAGTTTGAGGATCCAAATTTGACAGAAAAAATGAATGGGGACCTAACTGCGATAAATTGCAGTGTTTTGGGGCTGTCATCTCATTTCTTTATTGAGAAATTTAGAAACCTACGATGCAGAACCGAAGCAGAAATTTAAGTAGACCCCACCCACCCACTCAATAATTCCCATGCAACCTCGTCATCACACGTACCCTTCTTGTGCTTGGCATATTCTATTCAATACTCATTATTATCACTCATCAGTCATCACACTTTTCTAGGCACTTGAACTCAGAGTTGCCGGATCTGATTTTCAAAATCAAGTACGGTAGTTGGGTTTTTTAATTTGTCAAAAAGAGAAGGAAAATCATGGTTTATACCCTATCTGGGGTGAGGTTGCCTATGGTGCCAACGGTGAACAAGTTGGGTACGGGATCAAGCTCTCGTGCTGATTGGAGGAATCTCAGTCTCTCCTTTTTTAAGAAGAATCAGTCTCATTCATGTACTACAACTGCTTTCTCTTTTTTCCTCCATGTACTCATCTATATCTATTAGTTCCTATCTTTTGACTTTGTTCTTCGTTTTATTCAATTGGGTCGCGCGGAGTTTGTTTTCTGTGTTGTGAGTGAATGAATGGTTTGTTTAAAACTGTATTGATTTTTAGTGATTATATAAGTTAGAGGGAGTTAATTTTAAATTGTACTTTCTTGCGAGGAAGCCTGGAGATGGTATGGAATAAGGCTTAGTTGAGTATATCAGAGAAGATATTAGTGCGACCAATTTACTTGTGGAGTTTAGTTCAGTTCAGTTGGACGCCTCAATGTGCTTATCTGGTTTACTTTTAGTTTCTAATGCTGAAATAATATTTTAAATCGTCGGTGTACTTTCTTGATTCGTCGGAACTGGGATGTTATTTGAGTAGAAGACAAATTAGATGAATGGTGAATAGAATTAAGATTAAGATTAGCTCACAGCGTGGAAATTTTTTGACATACCAGGAAAAAATGTGAATGAGATGGATAAACCTATTATTTTAGGACTTGGTAGCCGCTTGTGAGTTCCTCGTTGTTGTCTGCTTTTTTATTTTTAAATTGCTATTGCTTTTCTTTCATCGCCTTGCTTTCTGTTTACATGAAGAAATAGTTCTCTGCCCTTTCAAACTATAATCTGTTTTGTGAAAATAATTTTTTATAATGGGTATGGGATATTTTTAAAAGATGTAGCTTATCTGGTACTTGTTTGTAGGGAAGATGTATGCTGGAAAGTCTTCCTATGATTCTGTATCTCAATCTTCTTCAGCAACTGCATCAGAGAAGGTCCTTATTCCTGGCACCCAGAGTGATGGGTCCTCATCAGAGGAATTGAACGATTCTGAGATAGTTTCAGAAGATCCCCAGGCATGTGCATGAAACCCACTCCCTTCTGCATCCACCACCACCCCTCCCCGTGAAAAAAAAAATACGTAGTGGGAAATAAAAATCTCTTATCTCATTATAAAGGTCAAAGTGTATGACATGAAGTAGCTCAATCAGTTGGAAGCTTGTTATTTGTAAGAACATCCATTACAGTTCTTATTGCCACCCCTCAAGGAAAGGAGGTGGATATGTTTCTAACCTTGCCGCTAAAATTAAGTTAATAATTACCTCAAAATTACTTGAATTTTTATACTTTTCAAGTGCATCTTTCCATTAGAAAATTATATACATTTTCCCCATCAACCTCCTTTAAAACCTGAAACTCCCTATTTGGAATATAAATAATCAATTGAATTGTTCTCATTACGTTGTATTATAATATTATTAAGCTACATCATATGCATAATATAGGACTCTTGTATGAGACTTGGAGTTAGGCCAAAGATATGATCAATGAAAGGTAGGGATCTTTCAAAAATTTATTGTCCTGAAAGATGAAACTGAGGAGACTAAGTACATGTTTGGGAATGCTTATAAGGAGCTTTTAGGCACTCCTAAACATGCTATAAGGTTATGGATGAAATAATTTGAAAATCTGATAGAAACTTTATTATTGCAACAAGTATTAGATAAAACCCTTACTGGGCTGGTCTGTTCTCATTGACTAATTGGAGACACTGCCAGAAGAAAAACTTGCTGCAACAATTTAACAACATGGAAGTTTTGATAGCCAATGGTTTAGGGAACTTTGTGGGTCCTCTTACCCTGCTCCAGATAGTAGCTTCACAACAGTAGTGGGATAATTTAATTTTGCTACTATTTTTTGCTGTTAAAAATGTTGATGACCAATTTTCCTATTAGGACAGCCAGATGAAGCAGAGAGTCAAAAATATTGTAGTTTTCAGGAAATATGGTACATTATTTGACCAGTTCCTGTGGAGATTTTTGTTGGGATTTAAATGGAGTTACATGACAACAGTAACTTGAAATTAGAGAACTTTTTGTCTTTTTGAATCATTCTAGAAGTTCTGGAAGAACTATAAGTACATGGAAAGTTGATCTGTTGATTGTGATGCTACCTAAATTTATAATTTCTGGAAAAAAGGCGTCTGATCATTAAAACTCAAATTAAATATAGCTAGAGCTATTGTGTAAATTCTCACAGTTATAATAAAGCCTTAAAAGGCATTTTCCTATATATCAGAAAGGTTTCTCGGTGGTAGCGGGATCTATTCATAGACTTTTCTGAACTATGCATGTTGAACCCTTGACATTTGGGGTATTTTGTGAACTTCCTATTTGGGAGATGGGCTGAAATCTCGTTTGACATGGCTTGAAGTTTTTTATTCCAGGTCACTATAGAAGTTTTAGTAGTTTAAGATTATGTTTACTGGAGTGGAATATAAGATTTAGTTGGAACACTATTTTTTTGGAGTCTAAACTCTTGTGGACCCACCCGATAATGGATCAACTTTAGACATTTCAGTTGACAAGCTTCATGTCTACCTCAATCTTGACATCTTTTCTTTGCCTCTCTTCGATTTCCAGTCCCGAAATATTCTCTTTTCTGGAAATGAACTTAGATTCGATTACTTATCTGGTGCCTATGTGTTCAATTTAAATATATAACTAAATATCAGAATTGAGGTGTATGATAAGAATTCTTTTCAACTTTCCTAAAATTCAGAATGAGAAATCCTGGAGCAAATACCAGAAGCCTATCTGTTATCAGAATCAATATCTTCAATCTGCTTAAATGAAAATGACTGTGTGAATGCTACCTTTTATAACAATTATATCTTCCTTCCACTGATCTTATTCTTTATGCACAAATCTTTTCCATAGATATCAGATGATTTAGAAAGTTTAAAAATGGAACATGAAAGCAAACTTGAAGATCGAGAAAATTTTGTTGAGAAGAGTACCAGTTTTAGTGAAACTATCAGAGAGGAAGATTCTGCATCTTCACCACTATTAGATCACCATGTTGTAGAAAAGGCTGAAGGAACTTCAGACACATCGTATGTGTCCATAAGTACCGAATCAGATAGGGTCAGAAAGAGGGTTATCACTCCACCTGGAATTGGTCAAAGGATATATGAGATAGATCCACTTTTGACCAATCATCGTGATCATCTTGATTACCGGTAAGTTTCTTTTCAAATGTTTTAATTTGAACTGATGTGTAGGATAGAGTTAAAATTTTTGAGGTGCACAAAATAGTTTAAGCTCTTGAAGTTTGGACATACGTGTAATGGTGTTTGCGTGAGATAATCTCACAGTTTGAAACCTAAAAGTTCGCTATAATATTTTCTTGTTTTAGAAACAGTCATCAATTAGCATGTGTTGCTAGAAGCTTTTAGCAGTGCCACTCCTGTTAGTTGCATCCAGAAGTACTGATCTGTTTTGTCACCACTTATGTTGTTCATTTACAGGTATGGACACTATAAGAAAATGCGTGAAGCAATTGACAAGTACGAGGGTGGGTTAGAAATGTTTTCTCGTGGTTATGAGAAATTTGGTTTTACTCGCAGGTAATATTACTTAAACTCTATGAGTACTATTGTTTTCTTCCTTTTTCATCAGATTACTTACGTGGAGGTCAACCTAGTTGACAACTGAATGCAGTTGGTTGAACAAAAATTCTGTTGTGCAATTTTGGTACTTGCACTTTAATAATACATTTTGTAAAGCTGGTTTCTCCTTAAATTGATTATTTGAATTATCTTCCAGAATTTGATATCCAATATTTTGTTTTTCCAATTGAATAGATATTTCTTGATAAGATTGATATTATGACGAGGTGTTCCTCCCTACTTAAATCAAACATGTCATACTTAAAAGGATTGCGGCAACCAAGGAGTTGAAATTTATGTCTCAAATCGAGTAGCCAGGGTTTTGAGTTATGTTGACCAAGAATGATTACCTAATAATTCATTTTTTGTAAGAGGAAATATCATTAATTCTCTTTAGATCCAATGGCTTGATAAACTTCTGATTGTGTTTTTAAAGTTTTCTTATGGGAAAGACTCAAATGTTGGTACTACATCATTTTGAATTATGTGAAGTGTATGTGATGTTGTTCATCTAAAATTGAAATTCATAGATGTTTATTGCTTCAAGGACTGGGCAGATCTTTGTACTGTTATATCTTCTTAAAAGGAAGTTGGCTTTTGCACAGTTTTTCCTCCAGTTGTGGTTAATAGATATTTCTATACTAATGCTATCTATATTTGTATTGGCAGTGCGACAGGTATAACTTACAGGGAATGGGCACCTGGTGCCAAGGTTAGTACCATTTATTTCTTTAATTTTGAGCAATATTCTTCTTACACTGATAGTAATTTTTTTATCCATCCAAGTCATGTCCTTTAGTGTCTTGTGAAAAGGAAGAAAGAGCAAGCATTTACTTTGTATCTGGCTAAAAGTTCTCTTTATGTAAACTGCTTCTCGTTCTCTTGGAATCTCGTTTAGTGCACATTGGTTTTTTTTCCTTCTTGGTCTAGTCTGTCTGCCTGTTGGCTTAATTTGGTCGGTTGCTTCTAGTTTGATGTACTAGAAACATTTTAGAGGGGTTCCAATGAGTTTGGGGAAATCTTACTACCCCAGTTTGACAGCCATCTTTTGCGTAGAATGAGTTTTTGAATAGCAAATTTTTGGAGAATGTGTGGTTAAAATGTAAGAATTTTTTTTTTGAGTTTACGTGAAGAATATTTTATTTTGAGAATGTATGATTGAAAATGAGTATGAGAAAAAAAGAGTTTTGAAAGGATGGTTGTCAAATAGGGGCTAGATTGCTTATCTAAAAAATTCTGTTTGGATTTATATGCATTGTATTCTACATTACTAGTTCGGATATTGTTCACATTTTGTCTTGAATAAAACCACGGTTTGTTTCCTCTTTGCTCTCTTTTTGTTTAGAGGATCAAATATGTTCTTATTTTCTTGTAAATTGGTGTAGTTGAACTGTTACAATGATATTTACAAATCTTATAGGAAAAATAGCATCAGACATCCCCAAACTTTAACACTTGTTGCACCTTGGTCTCCACTCTTCAACATGTAGTATTTACATCCCCAATCTTTCATTTCAATAGCACTTAGGTCCCCATTGGACAATTTTATCATTGTCTCTAATTAACAATATATATATATATATATATATATATATATATATATATGTGTGTGTGTGTGTGTATATGTATATGTATATATATATATATATATATGTGTGTGTGTGTGTGTGTGTATATGTATATGTATATATATGTTTAT